>APFE031147690.1:73838-112152 GCA_000404065.3 Pinus taeda | reverse complement strand
TAAAGCTGTCATGAACAAAATACCAAAAGAAGCATGGAGTGGTCAAAAGCAAACTGTCACTCACATGAGAGTATTCGGTTGTGTAGCATATGCACATGTACTGGATCAGCTAAGGAAGAAGCTTAACAGTAAGGGGGAGAAGTGTGTTTTTGTTGGCTATTGTGACGTGTCAAAAGCATACAAACTCTATAATCCATACACCAAGAAATTGATAATAAGCAAAGATGTGCAGTTCATAGAAGATGAAGCTTGGGATGGAAGCTTAGAGAAGACAGTGAATGTAAAGACAATTGTGTCTCACGAAGAAGAAGAGGAAGGGACAACAGCAAATAATCCTTCCTTGGTGGCTCCTCTTCCACCACAACAAGTACAACAAACCACACCACAAGCTGGAATTCGAATAGCCTTGAGAAGTCAAGGAAGTGCTTCTCCAAGCACATCACAGGGATCAGAAATACCCTCAAGTTCGAATGGAACTTCAAGCACACCAAGAAGACCAAGATTCATAAATATGAATGAGATTTATGAACAAGGAGAGGTAAGTAACAATACCGGTCTGAATTCATTATTCGCTTTGTACTGTCATGTTGATGACCCAGTTCATTTTGAAGATGCTGTAAATGGAGACAAATGGATTGAAGCAATTAATGAAGAAATTGGTGCAATTGAGAAGAGTAAAACATGGGAGTTAGTGGATCTCCCTAAAGGCAAAGATGCCATTGGAGTTAAGTAGGTCTATAAGACCAAATGCAATGTTGAAGGCAAGATCGACAGGCATAAAGCAAGACTTGTTTTGAAAGGCTACAAGCAGCAACAAGGCAAAGACTATGATGAAACCTTTGCACCAGTAGCAAGGATGGAAACAGTTAGAACAATGTTGTCTATTGCAGCACAACACAAATGGAAGATTTATCAGATGGATGTTAAATCTGCATTCCTGAATGGAGTGTTAAAAGAAGAGGTTTATGTTGAACAAACTCCAGGCTATGAAGTTGAAGGCGAAGAGAATAAAGTCTGCAAACTGCTGAAGGCTCTTTATGGGCTGAAGCAAGCTCGAAGAGCATGGTACAGCAGAATAGATGCTTATCTGATTGAGAATAGGTTCGATAAGTGTGATGGTGAACCCACACTCTACATAAAGGAGAATGATGGTAAGATTCTTATTGTTGTTTTATATGTAGATGATTTGATTTTTACTAACAATGATGCATCTCTCATTGCTGATTTTAAAGCAGTCATGAAAAGTGAATTTGAAATGACTGACTTGGGCTTCTTAAGATATTTCCTTGGAATTGAAGTAGACCAAAGTGAAAATGGTGTTTTCATTTCTCAAGTTAAATATGTAGAAGTAGTGTTGAAGAGATTTAACATGCAGAACAACAAGGCAGTTGTGACTCCAACTGTAATGGGGTTGAAATTGACCAAAGAAGACAGCAACGAGGATTTTGATCCAAAATTGTACAAGAGCATAGTTGGCAGCCTTATGTACTTAACTGCAACTAGGCCAGACATTATGCACGTTGTGAGTTTAATCTCCAGATTTATGGAAAGACTGAAAGAGACTCATTGGCAGGCAGCCAAGAGGATTCTAAGATATGTAAATGGAACGAAGGTGTTTGGTATTTTATACTCCTCTTCTGAAAGTTTCATGTTGACAGGTTACACTGACATTGATTGGGATGGAAGTGTTGATGATAGGAAAAGCACATCAAGATATGTGTTTCATATGGGATCAGGAGCCATCTCATGGGCTTCCAAGAAGCAACCAGTTGTGTCTTTGTCAACAGCAAAGGCAGAGTATGTGGCAGCAACAGCAGCAGCATGCCAAGCAGTGTGGCTGAGAAGAGTTCTCAGAGATTTGTGTCATGAACAAGAAAAGGGCACAACCATTTACTGTGACAATAGCTCGACAATAGCATTGTATAAAAACTTTGTTTTTCATAAAAGGACAAAGCACATAGACACCAAATTTCACTTCATACATGAATTGGCTAACAATGGTGAGATTGTTTTGCAGCACTGCAGAACAGAGGATCAGTTAGCCGACATCTTGACAAAACCATTGGGAAAGAAATTTTTTGATCATTTCAGGAAATGCCTGGGTATGCAGAAAAGCCGAACAGTTGAAATTAAAGGGGAGTGTTGGAATGATAATTTAAACTGTCGTGGAGCGACAACGACCGCAACGTTCTGTTTCCAGAAAACCTCCATTTGAGTTCCCCGCGATGCGATAAAATCGCATATCGCATATCGCATATTTCCTTGTTAACCTTCGCTGCGTCCCTTCTATTGTCTGCGATTGTGATTTCGCGATGCGATCTGATCGCATATCGCAAATCGCATAATTCAAACAGTTATGGCAACGATGGCACATATTTTCTCTTCCTCCTATGCGATGGTGCGATGTTGTGATGGGCCACGCATTAAATTCCGATAGGATATTTTCAGCTGTGTAATTAATGATATTTACCGCGGTTGGTAAATGTAGGTGAAATTTTTTATTTTATTGTTTTCTATTTTACGGAAGTATGGGCACAAGCAAAACGTATGTAAGATATTTTTGTGTTGTTCATTATATATGAAAATGCAATGGCAGACACAGTAGTGTAGAATTAAAAAAGAGAGTTTTTTTTTGTAACGCACAGCAGTGCTGAAACTGTAATTTTCTGAGATAGTGAAATTAGTTTTTGGAACTGAAGCGTTCTTGTTGTAATCCCTCTGAGTAGAGGAAGACTATTTTGTAACATTTTTTTTTTTCCATTATGATTAAGATCATGTATTAAAAAACATACCGTTGTTCTCTGTGCAATTTCTTTTGTGCTTGAAATTAACAGAAATTTCCAACACAATCAGCACATGAAATTCGATGAATGGGAAATCCTAATTTTCAAAATATAAATTGGTAACCATATGTAGCTTCAAGGTCCTCATATGTTTGGGCATCACAAATTTGGCAAAAGAAATTCTACTATAGGCCTAGTCTTTTCCCATTACATTTGCAAGAGATGGTGATATAATTCATCAACTTCAATCACTTGACTAGTCAATTTCAACATGTCCCCTCTTCCATCCATATGTAGTATGCCTCCTTCTAAGCCATCCAAACTATAGTTTTCAACATTGTTCTAACTCACTCAATTAAAAAGAATCATATGGCCCACCAAAAATGATCATTCAAGATATTTCAAAATACAATAAAAGTTATACTTAACTATATATTTTATGCATGTTCTCTTATTACCATCTACTAGCACAAAAAGTACTTTGCTACTAAATGCTCCAACTAACATGGCAACATTTAATATAGGTATACTTACAATACATGTTTGAAAATATATAAAGAAAATATATTCTCAAGAGAAAAAAAATTCTATCACCTTTCCATAAAAAATATAAGCATGATTATTACAATCACATTGACAATATAAACTTCTTCAGCCGAGTTTTTTTTCCTACATTTATAGTTCACTAGGTTAAACATTATTTTTCCATAAAAATATCCCATTTGAGAGCCATTAATTTTTCTAATTTCTTCATTTTAGTGATCTCAAACCATTACCTCTCCTAAAAACAATCATATATGAAGCCACTAATTTTTCTAATTTCTCCATTTTGCTGATCTCAAACCATTACCTCTCCTAAAAACAATCATATATGAAACATAGACACACATTATGGCACCGCTCTTTGTAACAATGATACAATTTTTACACTTACCACCACAATAAAGCTTCAATCACATCAATTTTTCCTCCAAAAGGTAAAACCAGACCAACGTAAAATAAGGAATTCTTAGAAATGAAAACAAAACTACCCTAAACTATAACTTGAGTTCCATATAAGAAACTTTTACACCAACCCATCCAAACTTGGCTTACCATAGATGTCCAGTTCAAAACATGACTACTAGTTAAAGGGGATAAATGATAGCTTTTGAGATCGGAAATCATGTTAAATTTGTGGTGCAATACATCATAATTGGTTTGGTTGACACAAACGTATTGTCTGTTGGGAGGGGGGTGCGCGGAGAACAGTTGTGAGCCCACCCGGAGCACTATTTAGTCGGCATTCTATCCAGAGTAATCTGCAGCCGTGTACTCTTGCACGATTCCGTCATCCAAAGTGACCCGGAAACGATTTGTGGGCTTTTTAATTGTTAATGTGTCGACATCCATCAACTTCTCGCTAACTCTTTAGCCGTATGTCATTCATTTTCCATAGCTCGTTAGCTGTATGGCATTGGGTCTCGAGGTATTTAAAATTTTAATCATGTCACATTGAATTTAACCACTAATTGGTTGAAGATGCCAATTTGCAGGGCCGGATTTTTTAATCAACCCCACATTTGGAGTACAGGAGGGGATACCATTTTCACCAGTGTATCCCATACAGTGAATTGAGATATTCTATATAGATGGGGCAGATTTACCAGTTCAACATATTAGTGTTGCGTTCTGTTGCAAGGCAATAGAGCCTGCGTGTAATTATTTGAAGAAGAAGGCCTCTCTAGAGTCTGAACCAGAAGAGAGAGAGCACCGCCTCTTATCTTAAACCTGGAATGGTCCATGTGACATTCGGAGTGGAGAAGTGGAGGTGCTCTTTCTCTTCATGTTCAGGCGATTCCGGCGATATGCAGGACGGCGGATTGCTTGGTTAGCTTCACTCTTAATTTCTCTGCCTGGTAAGCTTCACTAATTTTGCAATTGTATATTTTCTGTTGACTAACTCATTACCCCTTTCGGATTTTGGAGCAGAGATGCCCAAGAAATCTGGGCTCTGAATTGGTAAATAATTGTTTGAAGTGTGGGATCTTCATATGCACGCTATTTCAATGAACGAATGATTGACAAGTAGGAGTTATCTGTGTTGGAATTTCATCTCATGTTCATGGTTCATGATTAAAGCATTCACCAGTAAAATACAACGTTTCTTGCTTTGCATGTGTCAGCACGGGCAATTTTTTAACCAGTTTTTAACGCTCAAAAATTATCTTTTTGAAACTTTGGTATGATTTTCGTGAATCTTACTGGTAATTGCATTTTATTTAATATATATTCAAATTTCTAATATTTTAGATACTATAATATAAAGGAAAATCATAAAAAAAAAAGACCTTATTTCTTTTGGTAAACCATCAAAAACTAGTTTGCAGGGAAATAATATTCCTAAATTTTTTCATAGCCAATGCGGAGGATAAACCATAAACACATCACTATGTTTATCACTAAAAATATTTTTACATGAGAATTTCAAAATATTCTAAAATCTAAAATAAAATCTAGATATATGAAATGTATTTTAAGTAGAATATGAAAATATACTAAAATTCTCTTTACACAAGTATTTCCTAGGAGAGGTGGAAGGTTCCAATGGTTTTCGCTTTTTTGGGAGTTTTGGAACTAAATGGGAAGGTTACATTTTCAGCCCAGGTGCAATGGAATTTGGGGAAAGTTTTGGGAGCTTTGAACACTGTTTTTCTTTTAGTTACTGTGTTCTTTAGAGTTGGGGAATACAAGCTTGTATTGAATTATGCTCAGTTTCTCACAAAACATGAGCTTATGTTGAAACCTTAGAAAGAAAGGCCAAATACATCCTTAACACTCATATTCTTAATTGATAAACCAGAGCAATCTCTTGATGGGTTAAGGAAGCACGTAGACTTAAAGGCTATATGTGAGATGTCATGATGGGTTAAGGAAGCACCTAGACTTAAAGGCTATATGTGAGATGTCATGCTGATAAATATTTATTTTGCTATTTATGTATGTATATCACTGAAGATTGTGTGTGCATATTCTATGTGGAAGTCAATGATTAAACATTAGAGTTGTTTTTAATTTTAAAAGCAACGATTAGACATTATAGTTACTTTTTACAAACTTGACATTTATATATTAAAAAAAATCTCACATAAAGAAACTATATGTATTTTATCAACTCACTTATATAAGAAAATTATATATTTTTATAATACTCATATGATTTAATATTGATATTTGATTCAATATTAATTTTCATTTTATATTTTTTGAATTTTTTTAATTTTAATTTTTATTTTATTCCATTTATATAACCCGGTTTCCTATAAATTTTGGAGAAATTTTTAATTGTTTAAGACCCTAGTAACCAAGTTCCCCATATTCCAGAAACCAAAAACCCATAAAGTGTACGATTAAATTAAGATACTTAAACACAAATCATTTCAGCACTACTTTTTTTTAATACAATTTATATGAACTATTGTTTTTTTTTAAAGTATATTAAAATTGTAAATGTAAATGTATTTATAAATTTTGTAAGAATATATGTAGAATTGAGGCTTCTGTGATCCATTATAGTTATAAGAAGAGTTTCGGCATAAATCACATAAAGAAAGATATTCCTATCCTTGGTCACATAAAGAAAGATTTTTCTTTATGTGATTTACTCCGAAACTCTTCTTATAACAATATAGGTGTAGTTTTATAAATCTAGTGGCAAAGCATATGTCTCATAGAAAACTGCTTATATATTTATTTATTCTTTCTTTCTTTCTTTCTGCCGAGTGACGTCGATCGTGTAAAGGATATGAATATTTTATGAAGTTTAAATATGGATATGACCACCGTGAAGTTGTCGATCATGCAATTAAGTTTGGAGTTGTCTATAATGCTTTTTGGAGATTCCGGTGAGAAATTGAGGTTGAATCTTGATTTGTTGTAGTTAAAATGGTTTTTTAATTGCATATTTGGATTCAGCACCCTGAAAAACCCCTGGGACGCTTTGATTGCGCAGAAACTAGCTATCAAGCCACTCCAATAAATTGCTGCCGGATTTTGACCGGAAAAGCTTTCAAAAAGTCGCATTATAGAGTATTGGATTAAGTTTGACTGGTTAAGTTCGTGAAAAAGTTATGAAGAGTGACAGGCTGTATTCGAAGAATTTGTCCAATTTGACAGACGTACAGGTTTGAAATTCCTTTGAGAATACAACTATATGATACCTCATGGACGTTGACAGTACACCAACGGCAATATTGGGTAATCGACAGAGTACAAGCTGTTCACTTAAATCATTGAGTTTCCGGACATGAGGGAGGAATTCAAATTGGAATTAATGTAAATAATTGCCTGCAATGATTTTTGAATGTGTCAGTTTTATCCCAAAAAAAAATATAAAGTAATAAATATAATATGAATGTGTCAGTTTTATCCAAAAACAAAAAGTAATAAATATATTCTGGTTTATATTTATTAATGGTTTTTATTATTTTTATTTTATTATTATTAATATTATTAAGTGGATTGTAGGGAATTATTTTTTATCATTTTAATTTTGAAATGATTTTTTCATTAAGATTAAACAATACAATTTTTAACAAGATTGTGATTTTTTGAGGTTTAAAATACATTCTTAAAGAGGTAGTCTAAACACACTGTTTTTAGTCCTAAAAATCATAGAAATTCCAACCAGATTTTGATAAAATTCTGAGATTTTTGTAAATGCAGAGCTCTCTGAAACTTCAAGATTTTGGGTGCCTCATAGGTTTTCGATGTTGCTTAATCATTTCCACCATCAAAAACATGATTCAAACAGTGCTACTTCGAAAAAATTTGAAATTTTTTTGCCCCCGCTTTTGACGGCGAATATCCTTATTTTTTTCAATGGGTAAATGGATTCACCCATGAAAAAACCATAGACACTCAAATTCTACAGATTAGACATCTTAATTCTTTGTCTAGTTTTGATTAAAACCAACGAGGAAACACGTAACTTATACTTTTTCAATTTAATTAAAAAAAGTATTGCATTCACAAAAGTGCATATTTATTTATTTATTTATTTATCCTAATTCTTTTAAAATTTATATATGTTTAATTCATATATCAATCTTTTCATAAATAATAATAATACTAATAATAATTGTTATTCATTAATAAAATTATAATTTCCTTAACTTTTATGATTTTCTAAAACCTTGGTAATACAACGTTATGGCATAAATGTAGTAACGCCTATAATTACCAATAATTTAAATTAAATGGATTGTCATTTTATAGTAATGAGTATAATCCCATATTTTAAATAATGTCCCAAATTATTATAATTAAGTTGACAATTTAGGATAGTTCTTGTTGTATTGGTATTTTTTGCCCATGTAAGTTGACTCTTCATAGTTATTTAAGGAAAATCACACAATTTGGAATAAACCATCATAGATCCATATTAATTACGGATCTAACATGAGTAGAGAAAGGTCAAATTTCTTTGATTTCAAACTTATTTACAGTGTAAAATACAATGTGTTATTTTCATTGTTTAAATTGTATTTTTGAATGCTAAATAGAGTATATATAAGACCATATAAATCTTTTAACCATAAAAACTCAAGTTGACTCTTCATAGTTATTTAAGTAAAATCACACAATTTGGAATAAACCATCATAGATCCATATTAAGTATGGGTCTAACATGAGTAGAGAGAGATCAAATTTCTTCGAGTTCAAACTTATTTAAAGTGTAAAATACAATGTGTTATTTTCATTATTTAAATTGTATTTTTGAATGCTAAATAGAGTATATATAAGAGCAAATAAATCTCTTAACCATAAAAACTTACCTTTCATGACATATACATAATTCTTTTAAATGATATCTAATATATACTGGCATTAAAATATTTTACATAACATGTACATCTAGACATTTTATGATGAAAATTAAAATGAATTTTTATTATTAACATATTTTTAAGTATATGTCAATATTAATTCATATTAAAATATTTTATTAATAACCAAATTATAAGATTTAAACATCTTATTCACATTTTTTTTTTATCGTAGCCGACATTATTTTTCTATTTAGAACATATTTTTTAACTTTTATTTTTATCTAAATGGAAGTAGACATCCCCTCATCGTGGGTTGTAGCCTCATTGAGCCTCTTAGCTCAGTAATTAATGGTAGAAAAACCTTACACCATGCAATAATTAACTAGTGGTTCATAAGGGGTATGCTTTTACCCTTGCCAAATACTATACTTTTGGGTTTTAGATCATTAACATGTTTGTATTAAGAGTTACAAAAATATATGGGTTATTTTGTAATATTGATAAATTAAATTTAAAAAATGATTGAAATTCAAAATTGAAAAATAAGAATTGTTAGCTACAATATTGAACTACAACATAAGTTTGATAGCACCAATGACCTTGACAAAATTTGTTAGGATTCATTAGAATATACTATTTTAGTCCAACAATAAGGTGCCAAATGGCATGATGTATACTAGGCTCTCTTGTTCTCCTCGTCCCACTCCTACATTGTAAATTTGTTAGGATTCATTAGGATATACTGTTCTACTCCAACAATGAGGTTCCAAATGGCATGATGGATACTAGGTTCCCTTGTTCTCCGTGTCCCACTCCTACATTGTCCACTAGAAAAAGACTCATATAACTTCTCCCAAATTTCCTTTTGAGTGAACACATCCACCAATTTGTTTCGATCATGAAGCTTTTCACATGATAGGCTGAGTATCTGAGAGGTAGCCCATTGTTTTCAAAACCCCTCATGTTTATCTTAATAAGCTCATCCTCTAGAACAAATTTACCAATAGCTATAGTATGATCTCAAATTGATTGAATACTAATGAGTTGTGAGGACACTATGATTAATCTATTCATCTTGGTGTTTATGGACTTTTTTCTCAACACCATCTTCCATTTTTTGTTACCACTTCAACACAAATTTTTCAAAGTTATATACATATCACAAAAATTTGTCTTTCCTAGTATGTGATAGATCACATGATCCTCTACACTATCCATGATGATGTGCATAGCTTTCACATGCTTGTGTTTTAGCACTTAATGGAGGTTGTATTTTGGTATTAGCAAATTCCTATTTGTTGTTTTCCATGAAAATCAATACAATTCTCTCCTCATATGGACTAAAAATTGAGGCCCCTTTCAAATGGATTTATACCTTAACTTGATATAAATCATTCTCTTAGATCAAACAATCAACTATAATTATTATTATTATAGTAACCTTAGTGAATTTTTTTCTTCAATAACTTCTTCTTTGATTAAATTATTTTAATATTATAACTTCAACTACTCCTTTGAATCATTTTCCATCATTTGATCTAACACCCGAGCTTTTAATTAATTTAATATTTAATCCTTAATGGCTACTTTCAATTATCTTCTATTTAAGGCTACCCAACACTCGTTTGATATCACTTTTGTTTCTACTCCCTAATGGTGGTAGAGTGTCCACTTGAAATATTAGATAAACTACAAAATCCATTACAAATGTTATTTCAAAATTCTATTCAGCAACATCTTGAGTTGGAAAAAAATTATGAATGTTCTCCTTTAGAAAATCAAACAATGTAAAGCTACTGAAGTAGTTTTACATGAATCACCATGGCTATTTCTTGGATAGTCATGGGGATTCATGAAAGTGACAACTCAGCAAACCATACAACATTTCACATTAAATGATCATGCATCTAGTGAGAGGGCAAGCGTGACTAACTTAATCACGATCCATTTCACTCTTGAATTGGCATTAATGAGCCTCCAAAGGAATCCCCTTGTCTCCCACCAGATCAATTCTCATAAATGAGCCAAGGGAGCCAAATCAAAAGCTCAAACTTATAAATAGCAATGGAATTGGGACCAAAACAAGGGAGAACCCAATTCAAAGTTATGTTGCCAAAATTTCCAGGTCAATTAGCATTCCTCTATGTTAAAAAATCTCATCATTGAGAGCTCCCATAGGAATTATGTGAAGGGAGATCACTCTATAAGGAGAGGGAAAAAGTGATTTCCTTTAGGCAAATCTAAGAGCCACTTTTCTTATGAACTCCTTTTAATGTATTTGGGATTATTTGTGACATTTTTCATGAAGAAATAAAAATAAATTTTCCTTCCCTACCTCTTATGCTCATTTCTTATATTTTCCATTATTTTTACATTTAAGATATTGTCCTTTGATAGATCCATTTACATTGTCCATTGATCTACGTGTTCATCTTGATAATCACTTTCTTATTAAATCTATGAAGGGAAAAATGGCCTTGTAATAGATTGTATTGTCCTTTGATAGATCCATTTACATTGTCCATTGATCTACGTGTTCATCTTGATAATCACTTTCTTATTAAATCTATGAAGGGAAAAATGGCCTTGTAATAGATTGGATATTGGTAGACCAACGAACAAAATGAAAATCAATAATAACCCATATTTAAAATGGAGAAGTGGTAGGAATTTGTGTGAGATTATGTCAATCTTAATTGGATGTGATAGCATGAACATGTATTGCTAATTTCTTTTAATCGTGAAGGTTCAATGACCATTATGGCACCGTGAATCGATGGATGCTCCCTAATTGACATGGTTGGTGTTGGTCCATGAATAAACTTTCTAGTAGATGACATTTTTAAATGTGCTTTTTTGTAGCCACTTCTCCCTAGGGTGGAAATCAATTGTGTAAGAATTTAGGTCTTGCATGGCTCCTTATTTGCCACTAACACCACGTCTTCCAATATAGATTCCTAGATACACTTGAGCTCAGTTACTTGAGGGAAATGGTGAGTGTAGTGACCAAATTCTCCATACAATGCGAAAGGGAATCTTGTCTAGAGGTTCTTTCTTTTTCCTCCTTTTGTGTATTAGTGTTGCCTTGTTTTAATGGTTGATTATGGTTTTGGGTGTTTCCCTATCCTCTATTTTCTTCTATTTAGAGTGAGTTGCACTTCTCATTTACATTTTATTTACTCTTTCTCTTATTCTTATAATTATTTCATTATTCCATTGGGAAGAGTGGTTGGTGTTTGTTTTAACCCATACATAGACTCATGAAAAGAGCAACGCCACTAAAGAAAACTCTGGTATGGAAGCAGTGTAAACAATACATTACTTAGGATCACACGAGATTGTTGATTCTTTGGTAAGCATATCTCCACTTGGGGAACTCGAGGAATTGGTTCAAGGTTGGGAGTAAAGTGGATCGCCCAAGTGTGGTTCCAGTTTATAAATACAGTTAGAAAAGAATTAGACAATTTTTAAATGCTGGTTATCTGAAAAGAATGATGAGTGTGATGTTTATTTTCTAGTCATGGTAGTAGTGTTGGTAGTATTCATCATATTTTATAGTGGATCTATATTTTTATATAATGTGGGTTACTGAAATGAGTGTGCATGTAAAAAGGAAATGGTGGTATACTTTAAGTGGAATTTGCATGTGAATAGAAAGAGAATTCGTGCAATATAAATCTATGGAAAATTTTACTTGTTTATGAATGAATATATGAGCGTTTTTTTTAATGTAATGAAATTGGAGTAGATGAAGCGGCATATGAGAGAACATTTTACTATTACCGAAAGCTCATATCTTGGTTTGTGGGTATGGAGAACAAAGAGGTTTTTGAATATGTATGTGTGCATAACTCGAAATGATTTATAGTTTTGTATACATAATTTTCCTTTGAATGAGCAAGATATGTTGAAGAAAGGGATGAATATAATGATGAATATTTAACCAGGATTATAAAATAACGTAATTAAACTACCTTTTGTTACTTTAGTATTTTTAAGGTATTTTCCCATACCCGACTGATACATTTAATGTATAGAGTCACCAAAAGAGAGTTAAAAATGAACATCACGAAGATACAGAGTATCGATTTCCGACTTCGAGTTACTGAGTGACAGTAACCTGTGCAATTTTGGAAAATTATCGGGCCTATGGATTCTGTAGGTTACTGACAGCAACATCGTTTTATATACTCACAAAAATAAAAATATATTTGTTAACATGTATATTAAATTAACGGTGTCGGTATACTCAACTAAAACAAACTAGCAAAGTAGAGTAAGAGGAATTTTGAAAAGCTAAATACCATATCAACCAGAATAAAGTTCAACCAGAAAGGAATATGCAAGAGTGGTTACAGAGTTACTTTTAGATAAGGTATATATAAGAAGGGGGAACTTTTTTCCTTAGGTATGTGACCGAGATCTTAGAAAATAAAATTTCCAGAATTTCCATAATGGTTTACGCTAGGCATAGAGATTATATCACTACTAGAGTTGGCACCAACATGAAATAAAGGTGTATAGATGAGAGAAACATAGGTTCTAAACAAAGTGATACATTACTAAACAAAAATATCAAATATGTTAGAATTTTCTGCTAAATTCCAAAAGAGACAGACAAAAAAAATGCTCTGTTTTATAGTCTGTTTTTAACTCACGAAAACAAAAAATAGCTTGCTTGAAACTATGTTGCACCAACAGGATTTGGTGTTGCAGCAACTTAGAGTTGGTGTTGCAGCAACATAGATTTGGTGTTGCAGTAATTGAAAAATTTCTGATAATTTAAAACAGAACTGAAAACATAACAATACTCAGCAACACTAAAACTAGTGTAACAACAATGTCCAAGAGGTGTAACAACAACACAAAATTAACCTGTATTCACAAACAGTAAATCAGGTGATACAGTAAACCAACTGATACAAGAGGAACACTTCAGTTCCACAAATCAATGCTTAAGAGCATCTTCCTCTTAACAGATGGATTCACCAAGGAACGCTTCTGTTCCACAAAAATAACATCTACCTCTTAACAGAAGGATTTCAACATCTGTGCTTAAGAGGCACTTCAATTTGTGTATACCTGCAAATTGACACTGCTGTGTTTGCACTGCTGTGCATTACAAATAAGCAAAATACTCCATCTCAGTATTGTTGTCTCAGCACTGCTGTTTCAACACTCTATCTCAGCACTGTTGTGCATAAAGCTTCATTCATGTGAGCTCGTGCTGCTGCACATTCTTTCTCAAAAAACACAACAATTACATTTCAGCGCTCTTGTGTTGTATTGCAGAGAGATTAACACTATTGTCACACATCTTCTATGCTGCTGCTCATTACATTTATAGGAAAATAAATATCTGAGTTTAAATAATAAAATAACCAAAATATCTTGCAACGCTTATGTGCGTATTGAATGCAGAAGCAATGATGCCTTTTTCAAGAAAACAAGTCGGCGGTTGCAGGGGAATTAAATTCTGTGAATTTAATGCACATTAATGTGCAAAATATCTACAGCGACTTTGCGGCATCGAACAGGCTAGAACATCTACGGGAAATCAGATTTCTGTCTAGTTGTTCCTTGTTCGCAGTTGGAATTAAATTCCAACACTCCCCCTTAATTTCAACTGTTGGGTTATTAGTCATACCGAGACACTTCATCAAAAATTCGAAACTTTTCTGATCCAATGGTTTGGTGAGAATATCAACAACTGGCTCCTTCTCTGCTCTTATGGCAGATGTAATTTCAAATCTCTTCCCTATAGGAAGATCCATATGATAGAGTTCTACGAGGGTCTTCATCAAATCTTCAATCTCTTCCTCTGTCATATTGACAAGGGTGTTGGCAGTAAAGCCCATCTCAACCATCTTGGCAAGAGTTACATATCGAACTCCATATTCTTTAAACAGATCTTCAAGGAACTTCAATTCCTTTCTCCCATTGATGGGTTTTGTCCATTTTCTATCTTTAACTGCATTTTTGAAATGAACAGGGTCATCAACATTACTAGATAAAGCAAACAAAGATTTCGTACCTTCATTTGTTGCTTCTTGTGATGTGCTTGGAGAAGCACATTCACTTCTCCTCAAGGGTGCGACTTGCTGCCCTTGTGTTGGCGCTGTTGTTTGGGGATGCATTTCAGCCATCTCCTCATCATCTTCATTACGAGGCAAACAATTTTTATCATTCACTGTTTTCTCTAAGCTTCCATCATAAGCTTCCTCCTCAATGAACTGAGGTTTTACTGTCTTTACTTTCTCCATGCCTTGATAGGCTGTCTTGAGAGTTTTCCATGCTTCTTTGGATGTCGTAGCTGCTGCTATCCTTGGAAACACACTCTCATCCACTGCTCGATACAAGAAGTAGAGGGCCAAAGCATCCTTCTTCTTGTAGCTCTTCAACAGCTCTTTCTCTCCCTGAGTTAAGCTATTAAACTCATTTTTATCTGCCGGTTCTTCAAAACCATCCTCAACAAATTGCCATAAATATTGTGAGGTAAACAGGGCTCTCATAACTATTGCCCAATAGTCATAGTTTTTTCCATTTAATAGTGGGAGCTGAGTATTAAACATACCCATGCTAGTGCTGGCGCTGGTCATTCCTTTCACTTTAAACTATGCTTCAATCACAGTCTAGTATTTAAATAACTGGTTGTATATTTAAAAATAACTGAGAAATACCTTGGATCCTTTCTTGACTGTGTCTTCACTCTACTGGAGAAGCTGTTGCAGAAAGAAACCTTCCTTTAGCTTCTTTGATGCCTTCAAAGAGCCTGGACTAGCTCTGATACCATGTTATAATTTTCTGCTAAATTCCATAACAGATAGAAAAAAAAAATGCTTTGTTTTTATACTCTGTTTTTAACTCAGAAAAACAGAAAATCGCTTGCTAGAAACGGTGTTGCAGCAACAGGATTTGTTGGTGCAGCAACGTAGAGTTGGTGTGGCAGCAACGTAGATTTGGTGTTGCAGCAACAAAAAAATTCCTGATAATTTAAAACAGAACTGAAAACAGAACAATACTTAGCAACACTAAAACTAGTGTAACAGCAATGTGGAAGATGTGTAACAGCAACACAAAATTAACCTGTATTCATAAACAGTAAATCAGCTGATACAGTAAACCAACTGATACAAGAGGAACACTTCAGTTCCACAAATCTATGCTTAAGAGCATCTTCCTCTTAATAGAGAGATTCACCAAGGAACGCTTCTGTTCCACACAAATAACATCTACCTCTTAACAGAGGGATTTCAACATGCCTGCTTCAGAGGCACTTCAATGTGTGTATACCTGCAAATTGACACTGCTGTGTCTACACTGTTGTGCATTACAAATAAACAAAATACTCTGTCTCAGTATTGCTGTCTCAGCACTGCTGTTTCAGCACTCTATCTCAGCACTGTTGTGCATAAAGCTTCATTCATGTGAGCTCGTGCTGCTGCACATTCTTTCTCAAAAAACACAACAATTACATTTTAGCGCTGTTGTGCTGTATTGCAGAGAGATTAACACTATTGCCACACATCTTCTATGTTGCTGCTCATTACATTTATAGGAAAATAAATATCTGAGTTTAAACAATAAAATAACCAAAATATCATGTAACGCTTATCTGCGTATTGAATGCAGAAGCGGTGATGCCTTTTTCAAGAAAACAAGTCGGCGGCTGCAGGGGAATTAAAATATGTGAATTTAATGCACATTAATGTGCGAAATATCTGCAGCGACTTTGTGGCATCGAACAGGCTGGAACATCTACGGGAAATCAGATTTCTGTCCAGCTATTCATTGTTTGCAGTTGGGAGTTAAATTCCAACAAAACAAACATTGATATGCAAAACTTCTTAGGTAGAAAAGTTTTCGTAGTAGATGCATTAATAAATAAAATATAATGCCTCGACTAATTATAAGAGGTTGGGGACAAGAATATCTACAATCAATATTCACCATAGAAAAATGGGTCTATGAGTTCTACTATTCATTACGTGTGTACATCTCCAGGAAGAAAACTGTAAATTGCATGATCGCAACAAGAAGAAAACCATTTCCAAAACAAATCCAAAATCTATAAGAATTTCATCCACATGCCACTATAGTAATGAATTATTTAAACAGAACTGGAAAAGAAGGAAATTTTCCATTACATGATAAACATTACACAAAATTAAATAGTTCGTAACACCGATATTTAATGAAAGTATCCATGTAACCATTGTAAGGAGAATAAATCCAAAGATACATAACGTGGAAGAAAATAATTTTGCTCAGTCTTTCGAGTGGGAACACCTGTGTCAAGTTCTGGTGGGAGGAATAAAATCCTCATAAATACATGTACACAAGCATACATAAAAACAATATCCATAGAAATAAATAGTTTCAGCTTCTAAGCCTGTGGTCAAGCTTGAAGGAACATAAGAAAAAAAAAGGGGAAACAATTAATGGCCTAGCAAGGAGGAATTACACCAAAGAGAAAATGAACCTCATTATTCTTTAAATGTAAACCAATCCTTCGAGAAGTAGAGGTGATACATGACAAACGACCTGGGTGCGAGTAGGAGCGGATATTCAATGGAAGGAAAAATTTTAATCATCACTGAAATTTATAGGAAATCCCCTGAATCCTAAAGGTTTTGGAGTTACTGCAGAAGGGAAACCCTAAAATTTGTGATAATCATGTTAGGGGTAAAATAAACTGCCAAAATTAAGTAGGAGAAAGGAACCCTCCAAATATTTTTAAGTTACCTGTTTTAAGGCATTCTTTCGAAACCATGTTTTCCTCTCTAAAGGTGCAACATAAAAATGAAATATTACTATTCGATGATAGCTTCTCTATAATGCCCATAAATACATGAAATTATATCAACAGAGTAAACAGATACAAAGTACCTCTATCACGTCGATCCAATACAAGCAAGCATGCTCCAGGAGTAGCACTCATTCTCTGCATAGCGAAAACAAGGTGAGAATTGTGGAAACTCAAGAGGGAAGCTAATTCTAATTATTTTCTTGAAGAAAATAAAAATAAAAAATACTATAAGAATTCTCGAAATCAGATCCACTAAAAATTAAGGGCTTTGCCGAGAGGAAAACAAGAAGTGGAGGCAAGAAAACCTTGGTTGAAACGCAAGTGGGAAGAGAAACTCCATTTGGTACCTTGTCTGGGCATAGACATAATAGAAACTTTAGTGAGAATCTTGTTGGGTTGATGGGGCTTGACCTAGGTTCAACTTTAACTGTGACAACCAACAAAATCCTAACTGTTAGCCCTGGAGTCTCACTCCAAGAAGTAATCGGGGATGCTAGACCCAAGTTTTTGCATCCACGGCCCTGTGTGATGGTTTCCTAAAGTTTCTACCACTTAGGCCTTCACGCAGATCTAATCCTTCGGACAAGAAACTACTACACCTCTAGCTAAATGACTTTTAGATCTTTGCAAAGGTCGTCAATTATACTTATCATGCATATGGATTATAGATCTACCAGTTCCATGCAGTAAATAAGCATTCATTTATATAAAATAGATTACAGAGTGAAGATAAATAAACTTTGCAAAAGTAAATAGAAGATCATAAATGAATCAATTTCGGCCCAAAACAATCTTTATTAGATGTAAACGTTAAAAGACAGAATTTTTGACCATGCACACTCAGCTACATGGGCCTGCGCACTCAGCGTGCGAAATTACCAAGGTCTTCGTGCACTCAGCTGCAGGAGCTTTCCCCTTTCGCCTAAGTATGGGAAACATGTCGTTCTTGTCTTAGCACCTTTCCCTTATAACAATTCTTCACTTAAAATTATCTTTTTAAGACTCATTATGAATCAACTTCATATAGCCTTTTCTTTACAATACCATGGTTTGCGAGCATGGGCAAGTCTCAAAACAACTATATTACCTACCCACCTAATGGACTAAAGCCCCTTTAACTCTACTTAGCTTCACACTCCACTTTCCACATTTCGTGGAGACTTTACCTTCGATACAAAAATATATTGCAAAAATGACTCAAAACTCAATACAATTAACCCTAGGGACCCCAACCCAACAAATATCAACATAGAACAAACCAGTCCATGAAAAAGGAGTTTTGAAAGATAGAGAAGGTCAAACTACTTACTTGTTTTAATGTGAGGTGGGTGCAGCAGAGCTCTGACAGATGCCACTACAACTTGCAAGGAAACCGCAACTATTAGAGAACTCTCTTCTATCACAATGGTCTTATAGGAGCTCAATATGCAGAGGTTAGAGTGGAAACTTCACGAATGCAGCGAATTACCCACCCCAACCCCAGGGTAAGACATGAGAAAAATCACTATTATTGGATAGAACACCAAGCAAATCAGATTGTAGATGAATGGAAGGTACAACAACCCATGTGAAACTCACATGGGCCTAGCTTATGTGGTGCAAGGTAATTCAGATGCTATAGCCCAAAAGCCAATATTTAAATCCACTAGTAAACCAGTTAGGTAGAGGGAATAAACTAATAAGTATGAGAGAACGGTATAAATTGAGTTATACATCCACCACAGATAATGAAAATTTCATTCAAAAATTAATGTAACTATGACCATGCGCTCTCACAACTTCAAAATTAAAATAGGAAGATTAAACCAACCTTCAGTGCTATATGAACATAGGAAATGGTGTTAATGTTCAAATGTCACTTTGTATGGCAAGGTCGTAGAAATTAATATAATAAAATAGCGCCTATTGTTCACATCATAAAGGAGATGAAAATGTCCTATAGTTTATATCTATCCTAACCCCATGTTTAGGATATCACACAATAGGTAATATGACTTAAATATTATCCATACCATTGTTATATACAAACAACCAAAGTAAGACATAAGGTGTTATTCTAAAAACTAAGAAATTGATTTAATAAACCATGAAATAGAATCAATAAGTGGAGAAATGGTAGGTTTTGAATAAATATTATAAGGGAAGTGGAAATAAAAAAACAAAATTGTTATGGTATGTAGAGGACTGTGAAAAAATGGTATCAGATCCCTCAGTTCAACATTGGGCTTTGAAGGGCCAAATCATATTTAAAGGTAATATGGGTAGAAATTTATTATGAATACTAATAATAAATTGTATTGTTAATAACATACGAAAGTGAAGCAGACCATAACAAAATTGTGAAGAACTCACCACCAACCATTACAACTGGAGAAGAGTTATACGTTGAGCTAGGGAATGAGAGTACTCCACCAACCTTTGAGTTGATGGAGGTTATAAAAAACCTACAAAAAGTGTTAACTTATCTCAGAAACAAAAATGAATGCTTGGTAAAAGCTACTAAGGAAGAAGAGAGGATGATAAGAATGTTCACTGAAAAGTCTAGCCATAAAAACGTAAAACCTAAAGGGTTGAAGATGAAAAAGGTGGAAAAGGAATTAGATAAGTGTAAAAGTGGAGGTTTGTAACACCCTCCTAACATGTCTACCCAAGTAACCAGCCAAGCAGGGTAAAACTGTGACGAGACGTAACGATGATTTGATTCAACGTCCTAGGTCACCTTAAGGAAGTGGAACTAGAAAAACATAGCCAAACTGACAATCCATGCATCCTACAAAACCTCCAAGAGCTACCCCAACTTTTTAGGTGGCCATCCCCTAAGGAAACTCAACAGCTCAAGGACTTAAAACCCATGTCTCTCCCTTTCCAAGCCCTCCAAGCGACTGGGAGTCCCAGTTGCTCCCATGAGCCTACCTGAGTGTGACTATAGCATTTTTCCATTAGTGATATACCAAAGACTATGACATTTAAGCCTAAATTCCAGGGGCTATGAACGAGTCACTTCTTAAAACTTCATGGAATTTATAGAGATGAAAACAAACATAGAGACAATGATGCTAATACAAATTTTTGAATAAAGATTTGACTAGAGCCTTACTAGCCATGACAGGAATTTCATCAAACATGTCAACAATATTCATTCCACAAGTCCTGATAACATATCTAAGCATAAGGTTCTTATACTTATCTCAGAAACGCTAAGAAGCATTGATTTTGTATCATATTAGCTACATTATCATCTATGAGGTCATAGATTCATTTCTCAATCTTTTACAAATCAAAACATGATGAGAACCATACATTTTCATAGTCATAAGACATATTCATAACCATCTTCTAAACAAAAGAAATAATGAGGATATAACAACCATAAATCTCAGATATGAACCAATACATCTTCTCATAAAGTACCAAGGAAAGTAACTCTTATTAATGAATGAAAAGGCCAACCTGATATGGGACTACCATGTTCCACACAACCATAGATTGGCTGAGCAAAGTTTCTCTTCAACTAATCTCCCTTGTGCCATATTCCAAGCATGAATGTGCAACTCAAATCAAAATAACCAACTAGGGCTTTATCAGGCTAAACCACCTCACCCTCATCAATAGGATCATGGTTTACCGCAATATTCATGATATCACTAGGCCATAAACAAGCATGGATGCCACCAGATTTATCCACTTGCACCGTGATGAATTTTCTTGTCTCCTAGTCTCTAGCTTTTACCACAATCCATAGTCTAATCCAGAGATCACTAGGCCATAATCGAGACACCACCCCCTAGGATTTACCATATATCTTGCCATTCACCAACAAGGATTCCTAAGCATGATCAAGATCAACCACCTGTAGGATTTACCATTTATCACGCCATTCACTAGTCAAGGATTTGTAGGCCCACAATAGCTAGATTTACCGCAACGAACAATCCAGTTTAGGGTTCACTAGGATAATGGCTTTACCATGATCGACAATCTACTTCAAGGATCACTACTCCATGTGTTTTTTCCTTAAGCTTGAATCCATTCGGAAATCCATCTCCACTAAAACATGAGAAGCCCATCACACCATGGCTATACATAAATGGCAAGGCAACGATGAAGAAAATTGTCACACCTAGAAAAACCCATCCCCATGATAGTAAGAGAACCAAGAACACACATGCATAACCATGCATGCCAAAACTAGTAAGGAATTCATACATGAAAATCGATACATGGAAATAACCTCATTGTAGATGCTTGATCCTACTTTTCGTTACTTTATATTTTCTTCCATTTGCCTTCTCTACTCTTCTTTATCCAATTCTAGAGCGCTCCAAGAAAACTCTAAGTGTCCAAGACTGAGAGAGAGCTTCAAAACTCATGTGAAAAAATTATGAGTAAAAGCTTCCCAACTGATCCTCATAAGCCTTTTTATTAATGAGGCCTCTATATTCTTCATTTTCCATTGTTTTCCTTCATTTTCATCCTCACATGTTACTTGTGACCTTTCACCCTCCTTTTCTCTTAATTCCATAATTTTCATAAATAAAATGGCAATTAATTCCTCTCACCTTTCCAAATCCTTTTCCATTGCCTTTGTCAATTTCCTTAGCCATACCAACCAAAATGAAGTCCCACAGTAGAATTTTTTTCCCATTGTTCACATTGGAATACGTGTCCCATGATTGTGGTGTTATATATTCTACATGAATTTTTAACCGATGATACTACAAAAACCTCCCCCTTGGGGCAACACCGTCCTCAGTGTTCAATGACACCTACAGCCATCAGGACTGTTGAAAAGGAAAACATACTTCCTATCAAGCTTTATAACACACCTCATCATAGTATTTACAATGACCACTAACGAAGCATGACATACATATTATTTATTGGAGGTTTGTAACATAACTGATTACAGTATTTACAATAAAATCCATATATACAACCATACTGTGTATAGTTATTTATAGATCCAATTTGATACAATATTTACAATAATATACACATATACAGATATGCACATTTTCGCAACCATAAAATTGAAGGATATGATTCTCATACCATCAATAAGGGAATTCAGAGGCTTACACCTCCATGCACAAAAGCAGTACCAGGATTCACCTTCTTCCCGAGAAGTTTAGAATTCACTGCCAAATTCAAATATGCCTCAAATTTCCTATGCTATAATCTTGCATTGTTGTCTTCTCATTAAACAATTATCGTCTCATTGTTCCAAGTCACACTCCCAATATGCATCTAAATTCATTTGGAAATTCTAATGACCAGAACAAATCCATCTGTGATCTTCCCTTATCTTCTATAGAGTTCCTCAATAAATATGGCCACCCCCTTCCGTGCAGTCACTCAACTTGCAATTTCCCCACCATCTTGTATCTTGAGTGGTCCATCCCTTGGAAATGCTTCCTCGGATTAGAAGGTTAACAACCAAGGCATATACCTAACTCAAAAGTATAACACCATTCATAGAATTCTCATGGAAATCAATGGATGCTATTGGGTACTAGTTCCCCACAATGGCTAAGCTCCTGAAGTGCTTTACCAACATACTATTGCATGTTCCAATTTCTTTCACTAACTCCGTTATTTTTTGAAGTAAATTTCAACCACCCAACCAATAATTTCTATGTTTACCTGTACCAAGTACATAACTTCCATTAGATTCAATATCAATTGAAATAAATTCACATCATACCTTATTGGTAGCTTGCCAATAAGGTACACTTGTAATATTGCTTGCTTCCTATCAAAATAAGTAAAACTAACATCTTTGATCAAATCATTACGTATAAACATATCACATTTGGTTAGATTGAAACAAAACCATCATAGATCAAAATCATGAATCACATGCGATCATCGTAAAGCATAACCATAGAGCACATGTAACCATCATTAATTTGAACCATAGATCACATGCATAATAAAAGGGAAATAAAACACTAATACTTATCCTTTAATTGGTCCTTGGCTTTTACCTTTGTCCTTATTCCATGCGCACACTGGATTGGTTTCCACACGCAGCAACACCCATTGCCTTTTATTTTCCTCAATCGCATACACATACATAATGTACATCACAACACATACACATACACTCGGTGCAAAACAAGTGACATACACCTACACCTTGATTTACAACACCACACATATGTCTATACACATTGTACAACACCACAAAATACATGTACCTACACCTGACATATAACACAACATAATGCATGTATTAGACTGAGTAAAACATAATGAATACACATGTCACGATACCACAGCGACACAATACACATACATAGCCCACAACACAGCATGTATGACATGCACACAATACCACATGTATACCAGTACCATATGTATAACATGTACACAATGCCATCTGCACACAACACCACCTACAGCATCCATTTACCACAATGGACCCAACCAGTGCAGTCGATTGTCATATTATTTCCTTCAACTGACCTTATACATGCACTGAGCTTCATCTAATCCCTAAATCACCTATCGGGTTTTATTTAGATCTTCTCGTGCTCCATTAAATTTATTTTTTCCCAAACAATTCCCAAGACTCTAAAAACATGGAAGGAAAGAACAAGAAAAGAACAAGAAGAAAACCATGAAACACCAATAGCAAAACGAAACCGAAAACAAAGTTGTAAGGCCTTGCAGTAGATGCAATCAAAACCCACAAATCATGCTCAAAAAAATCACAAAATATCGAAGCCACAAAACTAGAAACAAACACCATGATTTAACCCCATGGGTTTGCAATGCCTCCAAAGGAAATTCAACCTAAGCCTTCTTCAACATTTCATAGAAATCTCTTTTACCATGCAATATCCCGCATCATACTTCCATAAACACATAACTGTCGACAAATAAATAAATATAACAATATACTAGCTATCTTACCTTCATGTGCCAAGCATGTTTCCTTGTAGCTGAACACATTTGTGCCATCTATCAAGGGACTCCAATTACCTTGAAAAATCTAGATATAACTAAACGCCAAGTGTCATACCTGTTAAATACATGTCCATGAATATAACACATGTCCATATAATTTCATACAAGATTAGGGTTAATAAGAGTTCCTATATTCAAAGCACTCATTCATTTGGAATTGCAGTATCCAAACATAGCTAAATGAATTCTTACCCAATTCCTTTATTAACATTTATCTTGATGGAATTGATTCTTTATTATGCGCTATCACATCACCCAATTGTTAGTTATATAAGAAAATCAAATATTACATTGTCATGCTAATACCAATCATGTTTCCCTGCAACTTCTCACACATGTCGATCACATGTTCCAAGATCAAGACAACATATTTATCGATTTTAAATCAACCTTTACCAAGTCTAACAACAATGTCATAATCAATAATCAACTCACTTTCATCATTCATAACAAATAATGCCACAACTATCACCTACTTACACTCGAGTACATATCAGTTGTCTTAACACATATGTATTAGTACAACCATCTTAAAATAATATCATTTCCTCATTCAATAGTAGAGACACATACTCATATCATGAAATTAATCAAACATTCAAACATCCAATAGATGACATACGAGCCACCAAATACTCAAACACCAAATAAATAACATAACAAAACATTTAGGAATGAAGTAGATGACATAAGAAAACTCATACCTTAATGTATCTAAGGTGAGGCTATCATGTCTGCATAATAAATCTATATTAGCATGACATAACTTCACAACATATCAACTCAAACATAAACAAGGTCATCATATCCATAATAGTAACTAGCTAACATGTTCACATCATAAGCTCATAGGTAATTATCATTCACGTACAACAATCACATATGGAGAGTCAATCTAGAATAGCACAACACACTATCACAAATAGGTCGAATCATATGTGATTGTCATAACCATAATCATCTACATAGGTCAATCCAACTTAGCACAAAAGATAATAACATCAAGATATTGAATGTAATAACCCTAATCATCAAGTTCACTAACATATAACAAAAATAAGTTAACATATAGCATACTCATCAACAACATATAACATAATCATCAAGTTATCTATCAGATAACGATCAACAAGTTAAAATATAGCGTACTTATCAACAACCTATAACATAATCATCAAGTTAGCGAGCATAAAACAACAACAAAAATGCATATAACAAGAATTTACTATCATTTATGACAATTTATACACATGCATATAACAACAATGCATATAACAAAAATTTACTATCATTTATGACAATTTATACACATGCATATGACCACATTGATTCACTAGCATCTACCATGCATGTAACCACAACAACAATAAAATCACAAACATGTATCTAACGATAATGCATATAAAAATCCATTAAATAAAATACTTTCATGCCAAACATACAATATTTGTATGATGATTCACTCTTACCCTAAAGTCCACTATCGTAACCTTGCTTTGATGATTTACGTCTACTACTCTATCTCATCTAACACATTAGCATCATAATAATTGATAACATCATGATGAACTGATTGCATACAATGACCTCACAATGCATGTCTAGCCTACTATACAGGCATAATCATAACCATGACAATGGATGCATAACATCATATAGACATTGAAATTCATAACAAATGCATATACAACCAACATGCATTCATGACAAGCACATCCCAATATCCACATCATCAACCTCTACATGAAAATAGAACTATAACAATAACCACTACCATGAATAAATAACAAGCACATATACAACCTACATGAATGCATGAAAAACACATTCCAACCATCCAGTCAAAGTGTTCAACCATGCTATGGTACCACTCTATGGTATCAAATATCACACAAGTACAACAAAAACCAGACACCACCCAAATAGAACAAAACATGCTTTGATACAACTCTATAAGACCCTCTTCCCACTTCTACACAATTAACTGGCCAACCATGATAAACATGTGATGAGAGGTTACTATCATCTGATAGACCCTCCTAGGTCACCTTAATGAAGTGGAAGAAACAAACCACAACCAAAGTAACCATCCACGCATCCTACAGAACCTCGAAGATCTACCCCACCTTTCTAGGCGACTAACCCTTGAGAAAAATCAGCATCTCAAGGACCTAGAGACCTAGTCACCCCCTTTCCAAGCCCTCCAAGTGGCTAAGGGTCCCATTTACTCCCATGAGCCTCTATGAGTGTGACCATAGCCTTTTTTTGTTACTACTATGCAGTGACTGTGCAATTTAAGGCTAAATTTAAGGTGCTAGGACCCAGTCACTTTCTATAACTTTATGGAATTTACAGAGATGAAAAGAAACATAGAGATGATGATGCCAATATAAAATTCATGAACTAAGAATTAACTGGTTCCCTACTAGCCATGTCATGCATTTCATCAAACATGTCACAAATATGCATTCTAGAGGTCCTAATAAAATATTTGAGCATAGGGGTCTTATACTTATGTTTGAATCTCTAAGGATAGTTTATGCCTAATCACATTAGCTACATTATCATCTATTAGGTCATGTATTCATTGCTCAAACATTTACAAATCAAAACATGATCAGAATCATACATTTTCACTGTCATGAGATATATTCATAACCAACATATAAAAAATAGAAATAATGAGGATACAATAGTCATAAACGCCACATATGAACCAATACATTTTCTCATAAAATACCAAGGAAAGGAACTCTTATTAATGAATGCAAAAGCCAACCTGGTATGGGACTACCACGTTCCACCTAACTGAATATTGATTGAGCCACGTCTCTCTTCAGCCAATTACCCCCATGCCATATTCAAAGCATGAATGTTGGACTCAAACTAAAATAACCAACCAATGCTTCCCGAGGCTAAACAACCTCGCCCTCATTAATAGGATATTGCTTTATGGAAATCCTTACCAGATCACAAATCCATAAACAAGCTTGGATATCACCAGATTCTCCAACTACATCGTGAGGAATTTTCATGTCTTCTAGTCTCTAGGATTTACCGCAATCTAGAGTCTAATCTAGGATCACTAAGCCATAATGGAGACACCACCCTCTAGTATTTATCACATATACTACCATTCATTGAAAATGATTCCTAGGCATGATCAAGGGAAACCACCTCTAATATTTACCATATATCCTGTCGTTCACTGGTCAAGGATTAGTAGGCCCACTAAGGCACAAAATACCTGGCTTTACTGTGACCCACCTTTTGGATTAGGGGTCACTAGGCCAGTGGCTTTACTGCAATCCATAGTTTAGTTCAGGGATCACTACGTCATGTGTTCTTCCTTTCATATATCCACCTCACTCAGCTTTGAATCAATTTGGTAATCCAACTCAATGGAATCATGAGAACCTAATTGCACCATGGGTATCTGGAAATGGAAAGGCAAGGTTGAAGAAAACTATCACACCTGGAAAAACCCATTCCCATGACAACAAGAGAACCAAGAACACACATGCATAATCATGCTTGATCCAAATTTAAACATGAATGCAACAAATTACAGAAATAACCATAAATACAGAAATGTAGAAGAAATAATACTTCATTTCATTAATGTAAAATATTGAAATATGCTTTCAAACATAAATGGAAATAAACCAACTAAGGAGATGGAAGCTTATCTCTGAGAAGAGATGTGGCAGATACATGCCTCTGAAATGTCTTACAATGAGACTCAAAGTCATATTTATTGTTGAGAAATAATGGAAAACCCTAAATAGCCAAAAACCTAATCCTAGGAGAGGAAGCGCCAAACTAAGGGCCTCGTTTTGGGTAAATTAGTACATCAAGTTCCCGGGGTTGTAACTTTGGCATACAATCATTAACACACACAATACCTCAACAGAAATATCTATTTGAGGACTACAACTTTGGCTTGAGAAACGTTAGTCCATGGACCCATATTGCTTCCATTTTTCCCAAAAACATCGTTTAGGGCCTCAAAACGGCTCCTAAAGTTTAGGACCCGAAAAACTGCCGAAAATAGTAAATTGTGCTACGAGTAAGGAAACTGAAAAATTGAAAGAAATAGTTGTGGGGGTCAAAGTGGGATAGGTGGGTGGCCACCAACATCCACCTGGATCATTCCTCCCCCTTTAGAAGGCAATGGTCCCCATTGCACTGATTTCATCCATGAGATGAGGAAACTTTTGCTAAACTCGACCCTCACTGAGTTGTTCTGCAACCTTTGATGTGTCCAGTAATGGTGGGAAGCATGGTTAAGGGTGGTCCACATTGAGAACTTGGTGCAAGAAAAGGAATGGGGGAATGTTGTGCTCCAAAGCATTATTTCCCATAGCCTTAGTAATGGTATAAGGACCATATCAGAGTGGTTTTAGCTTCTGATGGGCTCTTGTAAGGCATTCTTTCTACAGATGCAACCATACTTTGTTGCCCACTCGAAACTTGTGTGGTATCTGATGCTGATCATGTCACTTCTTGTACTTGGCTTTTTGCATAATTGAGTGTTGATATTTCGGCTTGTTGGGTAGAGGTGCTCCAGAAGTCAGATCAGATAAATGCTTGACCTGACAGTGCAACGTTACCCCTATGGGTAAGAACAAGATGTCCCTATCTTCTTTCACGACTGTATGCACCCGCTTCTTCCACATGGAGTAACCCTTCCCATGGGCCATGGATTTGGCTACGATATTCCCGTTTCTTTGAGAGTGAACCAGATAGAAAATAAATTTCCTAGTTTGGGAGATGATCTTACTGCCTTTCTTACCAGAGATCAAAGAAGTGGCAGTAGGTAGGGCTACCTCGAGTATCCTTTATAATTTATTACACAATGAAATAATAATAGTGCGAGGCCTTGAATCATACATAGCATGTCACTTCCACAAGTATGGTTTGCCTAATAATACATCACATACATTAAGCGATGTAACATCACACAATACCTCATCTGTGAAAGGCTTGATGTTGTAGGGAAGGTGACACTGCTAGCAGACTCAGAGATTTCATCTTTGGTGATGCCACTTGATGTTGTCCACTTGACGGTGTGGTATGATTGGTAGTCCCAACCGCTTCATGACCTATGCTGAAATGAGGTTCTTTTGGCTCCCACTGTCAAGAATGAATTGCAGCGGTAAACCCTTCACCCACATTTGTGAGTGGAAAAGATGCTCTCAATCCTCTGGATCTTCAGCCTCATTCTCATGGAACTTGGTAGTGGCAACAATGTTGTTGGGCTCTTCATCAATGATTTGCTTCCCTTTATCATTACCCTTGTCAAGTGATGATTGCCAATATTACAACAACGATGCAACAACTCCTGGGCTACCAACTTTACTTATCAACTTGGCGTTCGTACAAACTTCGAGGTGACAGTGTTGTATGCACAAGTAAAAGTGAAGGTCATGCTTGTTGTCACTATTCATCTAGCTAGAGACCCCATGGGTTCCAAGATAGACTTCTATAGAGTTAGAGGAAACTTGATTCTTTGATGGAAGAAAAGAAAATCTACTCTAAGAGAGCTACTCTACTACAGTAATGAAGAAAACAACATGTAATGTTAAATCACACCATATCTTAATTACCCAATTAAACAACTATGCTAAGAAGAATTTCTGAATCAACACTAAACAAATGCTATTGTCTAAGCTGTAGAAGTGAAGAGCATCAAACCATACTAGTATGTAAGCAAAAATCTAAACTAAATCCATTTTCACTTTTTTTGGGTTTTTAGGCAAAATCAGGTATGCAAATTAATTGTTCCTGTGGATGTGACAGGTGAATGGAAGGTGATGGAGGATGGATAGAAGGTTTATGGAGTGGTTGGATGGTGTGGAAGGGTCCTAGAAGGTTTTCTGTGACCTTTTAGGGGTTTCAAGAAAACCTACAGGATGTACTAGAAACCGACATGATGATCCTGTAGGAATTATAGGAAACCTACAGGATATAGTCGATAGCTAATTGTGGGGTTTTGGAGGTGTTTGGAAGCTTGGGAATGGTGTATGATGAGTGGAATGGGGTGTTAGAAGGTCGACGAGCACTCAAGAGTCAATATCCAAGATAAGATATGGCTAGATTCGCTCAATGTAACTAGGTGAATTTCAATGAAAAATGATAAAAAGACTAGTGAGAGTGATGGTGGAAGAAGAGATGGCTAAAGTGGATGAAGTGGAAGGTGGTGGTTGGTGATGAAGTCTAGGTTTCCTCCTGAATTACTAGATTTTCTTAAAACATGTTTTTGTTCCAAGAACTATGCAACAAGATACAATTTCATAAAATAGAAAAGCATGAATCAATTGCCTATATTATGCATGAACAAAGTTGTTGAAGGGAATGAAAGCATCAGTGAAATCTTATTGCAGAAATGAGATGGAAAAAGATGACAATGAAGTATGCCTTGCAACATGAACCAAATACTAAAACAAATACAACAAACTCCAAACCTCATGCAAGAACTAGAAATCTTTGTTTTTGGGGCTATTGAAGGGTCCCTTCCTCAAGTCATGGTCCTAGATGGAGGAAGTGAGGCTAGGACACCTACTAACAACCTTATGGTGATCCATTTTCTCCTTTCTAACCCGCTACCTGAAAGAAGGCATAAATAGAAGCAAACTATCACACAACCAATCTAATCTACATCGTTGTAATGGAAATGCATCTACTATGAAAATGAACAATTAAACTATGAACCTATACTAGCATACATGTACAATAAAGAGGAGCCTTGGCTGCTAGGGTTGGGCCATAACCCAAGAGCTTCATCCCTCGAAATTAACTCAGTGCTGCCTCAAAACAAAACTCATTCTTATTATCAAAACAATAGATTACATAAAAAAATTGTCACAAATCTTGGAGCTTGGAAATAGAGTAGAGTTTTACAATAAAAAATTTGAATCATACTAAGGTCTTAGGCCTCTCTGCTTATACATATGAAGTCTCCAACAAATTCCTTAAAATTAGAGAGACTCAGCTCCCAAACTTGAGATAAATCGGTGCTTTGTCTTTCACTTGCTCGGTTGCCTTCTAGTCGTCATGATTTGGCTGTTTACACTCAGAGCCAATGGAGGAATATTTGAATGGAGGGGTAGTAAACGAGGATGATTTACCTCATATAATTGCTCTCCCTCGTCCCATTCAAGCTTTGGCCATGGTCTTTTCCGAAATTCCTTTATTTTATCCTTTAATCCTGCATTAAATGCACATTAGACCACAAAGAAAAATATCCAACATTAACTCATCTCATAAACAAAATATAATCAAAAGTATGCAATAAGTTATTAGAATAGTTGGTTTTACTAAGCTAGGAGGTGAATGAACAGCGGAAAAAAATGGTTAAGTCGAGAGCGGGCGCGGCGGGTTTCATTCTTGGATCTAGGGTTCCAGATCGCCTGTTTTGCGCCGACATAGTTCCAAAACTCACGCAAATCTGTGATCTGAACAGGGCTCAGTTGGAAGTTTCCTTCCTCCAAGACGTTTTCCTCTGGCGTGAAGATGATCCGTTGAATGGTAAGGGTTTTTTTGTTTGGATACTCAGAAAACGGGAGTTGGGGTGTATCTTTCCCTCATGGAAGCGGTGCAGTACCAGCGTTTCTTTGCCGCTCGGATCCGGCAGATCTCCTCCAGTCTTTCGCTGGCTGTGGTGCTGTCAAGCATGCCCAGGGTCGTTTTCCAATGGCAAGGGCGCTACCATATTTTGTGGGAGAAGTGTGGTGGAGTTTTCTGGGTTTTATGTGGACTTCATTCCACAGATCTGGATGCCCTTTCTATTGTGGCAGAGTTATAGCAGAGGGCTCGATCGATCGACCACTGGTTCTTATGTCCTCGACGCTCCGTTTGGACCCTGGATCGGACCCGATGCAAAGAAGGATCCCACCGAACCAAACCACAGACCCCCGTCACCATTGTTTTTTGACAGATCGTGCTTGCAATCACCCGAGAACGCTTTCTTCAGTCACGAAATACCTGCCTGCGTCCATGGTGTGCGGAGTATTCCAGATCCGCTGCTCCATCTCGGTTCGCAGTGGGCTCGATCGGCAGCCCCAAGGCAAATTATGAATGAAAAAGCTGCGGATCCAGAAAGGGGAAGGAGCTGTGATCTGGTTTCGCAGTGCTTCAAAGACCCCTTCCTCGATGCAGTGCATCAAGTTTTCCTCAAAACAATAGAAGGCAGACATTTATGCCTACAGATCTGGGGAAGCATGAGGGTTCTGGAGCTCAAAGAGAAAATCCAAGACAAACTGGGTATCCCAGTTGCCCTTCAAATCTTAATATTTTCTAGGGTTTGTATGCAGGAACATCTCACTCTCCAGCATTACAGGGTAGCCCAGGACTCAACAATCACCCTCAACCATCGTTTGTGATGTGGGTCAAAGGGTTCTTCATCAAAACCTACAGGCACATATCGTGATGCAGCCAAAGGGAAAGCTCCTCCAAAGGGGAAAGAACCTGCAGTAGTCAATACATCGCCGGGGCAGTATATAGTGGATCAAATACCAGAAAGCCCCTCCATCTCGCTGGATTTTCCAGAGGTACAATGCATTTTTTCAGATTTGGAAAAAAAAGCTGTTATTTGTAGATTTAATGGTTTCTGGCCTAAAACTGAGGCGTTGTATCAGTGGATCCATACGATCTGGACAAAAAACTGCCAGATCCACCTCTGTTCGAAGGGCTTTTTCATAGTAATATTCCATGAAGTCGAAGAAAAGGAAAAAATTCTCAATGAAGGACCATGGTTCTGGGGCAGTGCGGGTTTATTTGTCACCCCATGATTTCCAGATTTTGACGCAAACACCACGGTGGTATCAAGGATGCCAGTATGGGTAAGATTGCATAACTTACCCTTACACTTTTGGCACTTCAAGACTTTAACAGCCATAGGGAATACCCTTGGAAAAATGTTAAAGATTGATATAGATAGACATTTAAAAGGAATTTTTACTTTTGCTAGGATATGCGTCGAGGTAGATCTCAGTCAAGGCGTACCAGAAAGAATTTTCTTGAACTTTAACAATAATCAGTGGAAACAACCTTTGGACTACGAGAATACAGCATTCAAGTGCAGGGGATGTCAGCAAACAGGTCATTTGCTCAAAGCATGTCCCAGCAAGAGCAAGCCACAACAAAGGAAGCCCAGAGGATGGCAGAATTTAGATGAAGTCTTAAAGAGGAGAACGACACGAAAGAAGGCCCCTTCGGTAACAGAAGAGGAAGAAACAGAGGCAGAAGAGGATGATATCACCATAGAGGAAGTTGAAACAGAAAACCAGAAGGAAAATACAGCAGCTAACAAGGATCCACAGCCATATACAAATCAGGTAGAGACCCAGAATGACAAAACAGAGATGACAAGCGTGGATCAGAGCACAGGAGGCAATAAACGGCAACACCATTCAGATACATCAGACTCAGACAAAGAATCAGGGCAGCTGACCGATCCATCTCAGTTAGTCATTTTTTCGACCGAGCCCACTCTGGGTGAATGGCGCAAGGTCGAAAAGAAAAAGGGGCCAAAAACCTGATGCATGAGTCTTGCTCAATGCTGGGGCCTTTTTTCTCCCTTTTTTCCTTATCTCTCCTTTCTTTTCTCTTTCTCTCTGTTCGCGTTAGTCTTCTAACGTTGCGTCTGGGTGCATCAGCACTAGTGCCCTTGTGGCAGCTGCATTTGAAAGTGTAACTTTTCATTATATTTTTAATAAAAGGTTACTGTTTTTTTCTTTGGAAAAAAAAGCTAGGAGGTGAATTAAGGCCCATATAATTACCCAATGATGAGGCTCATCATCACCCCCCTACTACAAGTGTTGCTCATCTTCTGAGTGACTTAGTCAATATCCATATCATTCATGGCTCTGGTAGCCTCTCTGACATCCAATGCCTTTGTTGTGGTGTGTTCTTCTTATTCATAGAAGCCTACTTTCTTTACTATTTCCTCCCAGTGCCAATTTTCTTCTCCTTCTTTTCTCCCTTCTAGCATCCCTAAGAGTAGTGATAGACTAATTTTTAGCCCTATCTAATTGATCTTCAACCTTTGCATAGATTCTGTATACATAGGTGTCATGTTGAGTGCCTCTCTCAACCTTTGAGAAGAGTGATGTTCTCTTATCTTAAAGTTGTATCGTAGTGTATTCCATCTCCTTAGGCAAGCACGTATACTATCATATCATAGCAACCTAAAAATATACTCAAACATGAAATTACTTGCTCTTGGGTAGTAAGATATCTAGGTCCCAACTGAGGATCATTTCAAATCAAATAATGGGTACTGACGAGGGCCATGGGATTTGATTGTTCATCTCTGATCAAAATATGTTCATTTTTCTCTCTGGCCAATATTGTTTTCATATCTATAGCTCTTGACTCCTCATGGTTCATCCATGATGCCAAAGGCATTAATTGTAGATCTCCTAGCTTGGCATTAGGGTCTCAAACTTTCATGTCTGTGAGGGCCATGTTGTGCAAATAAAACTTAGACATTTTTTCCCTATCCTCTAGTGTAATTTGATCACAAAGATTAGTAAACTTCCTGTAGTCCTGAAATGGCATGGTTCCCCTCTCTGCTAGTGTCTTAATCTGAAACTACAACCATTGTTCTTTAAGGAAAATTGCATAGGATTTAGCTAGCATGCTACACTGGATTGCCTCCAAGGAGAGGTTGGCCATACATGCTAGTTGGTTCTCTCTTCCCTGCAACTGTCCCCTTAGCCATGCATTTTCTCTCTCAAGTTCACTCCTCCTTATTACTTCTCTGTCCCTTAAGTCACTTAGCTCTTTACCCATTTATTTGAGTTTCTCTTCCATGTGCCCAATGTCTTCCACTCCCTTTGATTTGGTGATCTACATCCATCAGTGGGTTCTGGCCCTCTCCTTATCAAGCTCAAAAAACAATGGGATGGAAAATTTTTGAGGTATTACCCTACCTCATTCATTAAACCAGTAATATGAGTCCAAGTTAGGTCGGGGGCTTGGTTCCTTTGTCTCCGGGTATTCTTATTTTGTTTCATGCTGCTCCCCAAGCTTGCTCTCCAATTTATATGCCTCCTGTAGTTTCAAAAGCGTATCTTGTAGGACTATTTTTGCTTCCTGCGGGTTTTGTTGTGGATCTTGTAGAATTTCCTTACCCTTTGAGGAAGTTGATCTAGTATTAGGTCTCCTTACATAGGTGACTGGTGACTTAGGCGGGGGGCATTTTGTCTCTTTGTGTAGGGGAATATTCAATCTCAAAAGGATTTTTTGTTGATGTTTGTGGCTTCCATTTTTTTATTCTTGTGCTCATTCTTGTTCTAAAATATAGTGGGGTTTGCCTCCTTATTTTTCCTTTTTGATTGACTGGGGTGCTAAAATCAGTGAGGGTAGCTACTACCTCTCTCTTAGTGGCCTCTGGAGACACCTTAGATGACTCCTCCTTGTGTTCTTTCCCCTCTATTTCAATGCCCTCTTCCTCTCTGTTTTTCCTGTCTTCTTCCTCTTGTGGATCTACATCATCTCTGTCAGTTTCTTCCTTAGTTTCCTCCTTTGTTTCATCATCCTCTTCCTTCTCTTCTCCCTCTTACTCTTCTACTTCATCATGTTCCTTCGTGCCAACTTCTTCTTAATCCATCTCATCCTTATCTTGCTCGGTGTCTTCCTCTTCCTGTTTTTCCTCCTCTTCACTAATGGTAGGACTAACATCATAAGTTAGGGTTTTGATGTCGTCCTCTACTAGAAAGTCTCTGAAGACTGACCATGTTATAGGGATTTTGAAGTTTTGGAGGGCATCCTCAATGATGATCCTAATCAACCCATGGTGAGACAATTGTTGGGAATTCCCTTCCTTCACTTTGTTGCTAGAGTCTATAAGTGTTGGCTTGTTGGGGCCTAACCAAGGTTCAAAGTTAATTATCCAAACAAATCCCTATACTACTAGCCCTTTTGATAATATTCTAGGGAGCATGGACTTAGATCTCACTCAAAGTAGTATGGCAGGGTGTTAGAACTAGGTTTCCGCACCCTTGAGATGTTTGAGGGGTTGATTCGGTCCAACTACTAGTCCATGCCCACAAGTTACGTCATGCACTTCCTTGTCTTTCTCGCCCTGGTATATTCGCCTTCGCAGAGTCCTATCTGGGGCTGTGGGGCTTCCACACTGATGCAACAGTACTCTAAACTAGTTCCCTAAGTCACACTCGCGATCTTACTTATTTTATTACACCAGCTAGTTATCTTCACGTAAAGGGATGCCTTATGTTATATTTATTTATACAACACATTCATATGAGTTTGAACAACAAATAAATAGTACACTTACAAATTATACCCAATAATACATAAAATAGGAAAATATACATAGAAATATGATAAAACTTATCTTTATTAATTCTTCCCACGTTTATAGACTCGACCTGTCCCGTGCACTGAACTGCAGGAGTCCGCACACAAAGCTGCAAACTACTAGGCCTCTGTGCACACAGCTGCAAAGCCTTCTCCTCCTATTTGACCCAAAGACACACCTTACACTTCGACTCAATCCCTTAGACTCATACTACTTTTATGCTATTCATTGATTTCTACACTTACAGCCTCACTCTATTTATACAATCCCATGGTCCACACACCATGGGGTAGGTCTGTCAAACTGACATTACATTACAAAACCAAGGGTGAACAACCCTGTGAATCTATTATGACTTCGCGCTCTGTGCCCACAATTTGTGGAGTCGTTTACAATAGTTTTGGTCAAAACTTGGGCTTTGAGCCCCAAAAACTACCTTGGGGGGATTCCATGCCCAATAGGCCCCCAACATAATCTGATTTTCCTCCGCAAAAGTCTAGAGGGCCTCGTTGGTCACGTCATGCACTGTCTTACCAATGTCATGCAGACCACCCTCGGTAAGGGTGATTGGGTTGATTGAAAGCTTGGATGCTTTCATCTTCTTGCGCAGCGCTGCCCCCTCCCTAGGGCGCTGGAGCTTCAATAGTGTGGATGCAGTTCGTGGGTCCACGCTGTTACCGGGAATATTGTCCACTCGGATGCTACTATTCCTGCTAAGACTAGTAGCTATCTTAGAAACAAACAAGTAAATTCTACTTTTGCTTTCCTTTATCAAAATAGATAGGAGTGGAGCAAAGGAGACCAACCTTAGTCTTTCGCTTAATTTCCTCTCCTTCCTGATAGAGCTTTTCCACTTCTTCTTCATCTGCCCAACTTCAAAGAGCACCTGTGGAATCACAGCAACATACTACTATTGAAGAACAAAGATCTATATTCATAAATAACACAGGACAGATGTGCGTTAACCATACAAATGCATATATAAGTAAACATACAAGAATATGGAGGAAAACTTGAATACCTTTATTAAGATGAAAAGTAGCAAGAGGATTACAACCATATGTTCTGACCCAGCATCATCCTCCAGCTAGAAAGCCCTTCTTCACCTCAAGTAAAGCTTAGATCACCCAACACTATGAATATACACCAGAAAACCAACAACACTTCTCTATAAGATACAAAATTCCAGCCTCTGGATCTCTGTGATGAGGGATCCATATATAGATGACTGAAGGGAGGTGAGTAATCTTCTGGGGTCTTGATTAGTGTCCTCTCTCTGATAGTTTCTGCTTCCACTTGGAGAATGATTATCTCTTACTCATCCTTGGTCGACAACAGAGAGGCAAGTGTCAGAGGGGAAGCTTCTGGAAGATTCCATGATCTTCCACCTCTCATTTTGTCCTTGCCATTTTTCCATTCCTGACCATCTTACCCTACAGAGGAGGCATTCAATATGCATCACACCCTCTACACTGGGTTTTCAGTATGGTCCATTTTTGACCATTTATGAGAAGTTTTGAGTGGAGAACTTCTAGGAGATGATGTAATCCGCTGACCTTGTTCCTTTAGGCAATGAAGCAACACTTTTAGGGACTTAGGAGCCCTCAGTTTA
>APFE031147690.1:46859-61209 GCA_000404065.3 Pinus taeda | reverse complement strand
TCTTTCTTGAGCCTTCATAAATAGAACGAGGGTTATGGACTAAATATAAAAAGATGTTTTATTTATTTACCATACGTCTGGTTTATTTATATTTTTATTTATTTACCATACCTTTTGAGTAAGTATAAAAAGACATTTTATTTATTTATGATACCTCCACTTATATTTTTATTTGTTTACACCCTTACATGTATATAAGGTGACTTATAGAGTAAACATAAAAAATGTTTTATTTATTTACCATACCTCTCATTTATTTATATTTTTATTAATTTGCCATATCTCTTTTATAAATATGGTATTTGGCCCACAGGATTCACTTAAATAAAACCTATTCTTGAAAATGGGCGAATGGAAGGTTGTAACTCCTAATTTCAAGGCCGTTGTCTATAAAGCGACTTTTTGAAACCCTTTTCCGTAGGTTTTTCGGGTCAAAATCTAGCTCATTTTATTCGAATCCCAAGTTTGATAACTAGTTTCTACACAATCAAAGCGTCCTAGGGGTTTTTCAGGGTGCCGAATCCAAATATGTAGTTAAAAACCCATTTTAACTACAACAAATCAAGATTTAAACTCTATTTCTTCCGCCGGATTCCGTCACCGGAATCTCCAAAAAGTCACATTATAGACAACTCCTTATCATTTTAGAATTCTATTTACGAGGAATTTATTTGTGTTGTTTTAACATCGTTCAGGTTCCGGATTAGAGATGTTTCGTTCTTAGTGTTATTTTTTCCAACATATTAGATTTTGACATGGTACTCAAACCTAGAATGTCCAGGTCATTGATGTTGTTGGCATTTATCTAGGTATAAGGATTACTTTATTGCAAGTTGAGAATTTAAAAAAAAAAATAGATAAGTAATTAATTTTTAATTTTCTCAAATTCTTAGTTCATAATTCTAAAAATCGTTGAGTCATAACTCTATATATTTTATGCTTTCCAAATATTGTCTAATTTTTTATTTACAATATTTTATTTTATATCCTGAATTTTTTTATAGAGAAAACACATTACACCTATTTATATTATAATTTTATATCCTTAGGTTATGTTTTTTTATTCTATTTCTAGACTTTAATTTTTTTGAGAAAAAAATCTCCACATTGTTTAAATTTTCCTTTGAAACTTGCATACATCTTATATTTTGTTGTTTTATAGAGATTGTTGGTCATTAATGGTGGGAAGACAATCCCTAAATTAGTTTAGCTTTTTTAGAATGCTAAATATTGATGCAGGAGCATCCAATTAAGGGAGGTCATGGCTGGAGTATTTGTCTTTGTAGACGGGAAAGAGTTTCAGTTCATTTCTTTTAAGTTCCATTTAAATTTCTAGTTAACATCATTTAGGATTTTACACTAAGTTTAAGGTTGTCCCAGTGCACTGTTTATTTTTATTTAATGTTCTTTTTATTTTTAATTTATTGTTTCAAATTAAATTTAGAATACAGACAAAGATGAACAGTTATCAATTAATAACTAAAATGTAACTACTCGCAGTTTAAATAACTGTACAGTGATCTTTAAGAAGAGAGGAAAAAGCCACTATAATCATCATCACAGTATTGAATAAAAAGAAGCACGCAAACATTTTGAGAAGCAAGAAAATCTGAGTCCATATATTGCAGCCTAAAGTTATTTCTTTTTTTTCCTCTAAACTTAATTAATTAAGTTCATCTACCCATTTCATAACAGTGACAGAGAGCAAAAAATTATCAAAGAGGCAAGAAGAAAATGTGGTTGAGTTCCATAAATCAACAGAGAGGGTTTGTAGAAGAGTCGAGTACAATTACCAACAAAGAAAGAAACAAACATCTATAGGTACCAACAAACTTGTATCATTCACATTTACTATTTTCTAATCAAAATTTCTATGTATATATAGATATCAAAAAAAAAATTACAGTCCATGATACAAATATAAAGTCACAGACAAGCTACAGGACCAAAAAATGAAACAAAGGTCATCCATAACAGTGCTGAATATAACTACCAGTTCATAAATTAACCACAAAGCTCGCATTATCACAATTTCATAAGTTAACAGCTTAGAGGCATAAATACACAGAACCATGAAACAGTGAGGCCGAAGCCACAACCCTCGACAACAAACCAAGTAAAGACTACAAACAACAAACACTTTGAAACAGACAGACAGAGAAATGACGAGGCACAACCCTACCCGATACAAGATAGTAGGTGTCAGGGCAAGAGATCAGTAGCCGATGAGCCCAGTCATTCACCTGCATAGGCCAATAAGAAAGGCCATAAGAATCCAGGAAATAGAACCATACAAAGAAATTGAAAACAGCGATGAGGGTTTGAGGAGAGCTCACTTACGAGAGGAGTCGAGCCCTTGCAAATGGAGGAAGGAAGCCACGAACCAAGGTCACAGTTACGATAGTGCCTACTGCTCACAAGGCGCGAGAAGAAATAGTAACAGTAGCAAATGAAGCATAACCCAGTAGCAAAGACCTCACCTCGATAGAGTAGCGGAGCACCGAAACAGCAACAGAATGACAAAGGTTAGGGTTTCTTTGGCATCGTGAAGAGGCGGGAGAAGCGAAGCCCATGGACAGGACAATTTTCCTCACAACAATAACTCACCATTACTGTGCCATAAAACCAATCAATCATAAACTTCATCCACGCAATCACACATTAATTATATGTCGTAAGTGATTAGGGTTGGTCCCATCAATTTTGGTATCAGAGTAGGTTTGGGTTTTTTTTTTTTTTTTTATATTTACAAAATGGAAGTCAGAAGAAGAGGTCGTGGTAGAGCTATTCGAAAAGTAGCAGATGAAGGATTGAGAGAAGATATTAGGATCTTGAGTGCTCGTTTGGTAGTAGTGAAAGTAGGAAGGAGAAGGGATCCAGAAGGAGGGGACAACAATGAGGAAGAAGCTGCAGTTATGATAGATGGATCAGATGAGGAAGGACCTGAAATCAAATTGTTAAGGTTGGCTTTATTGGCTAGCAATAAGCCAAAGCCTGAGATTTTAAACTATGATGGTAGTTTGTCCACAGAAGTGATGTTGGACTGGATCAGTGAGTTAAACAAATACTTTGAATGTGAGGAGATCGACGAAGATAGAAAAGTTAAATTCTCTGCCACCAAGTTGAAAGGACATGCGACCTTATGGTGGGACAGTGTCCAAGCAAAGAGGAGAAGATCAAATAAGCCACCCATTAAAAAGTGGACCAGAATGGTCACCAAAATGAAGGGTATGTTTTTGCCCAAAGATTACAAGATTGCTTTGTATCAGTAGGTGCAGAATTTGAAATAGAGAGGAATGATTGTGAAAGAATATACTGAAGAATTTTATCGGGTCAATCTGAGAGCAGGTTATGTTGAAGACACCCTAGAAAAAATAGCAAGGTTTGTAAATGGACTAAGGCTGGAGATATTGGATGAGATAAATATTCTTTCTCCATAAACCATAAAGGAAGCATACCAGAGTTCCTTGAAGGTAGAAGAAAAGATCACTAGGAAGTGGAACACTAGAAGAAGATGTGGATATGGCAGAAGGAAAGGGCAATCCTTTGGCAGAGGTAGGATTGCTAACAATAGTGAAGAAGGCAGCAGTTCAAAGACCTGAAGGACAACAGAAAAGGAAGGTGGCACTAGGGGAGGAAGGTCATACTAGTGAGGAAGGGGTAATGGCAGAGGCAGAGGAACTGCCTACCAGTGGTACAAGTGCCACAAGTGGGGGCACAAGTCCTTTGAGTGTCCTGAAGGTGAACAGGCTGGAAAAAGAGGAGCATATGTTGGTCAAATAGAGGAAGATGAGGCACCAACCCAAGAGGTAGAGAATGTACTGGAGACAGGAGACGCCTTAGTCTTAAATAAGGTACTATTGCAACGGCAAAGGAGATAGCTAACCAAACCCAGAGAAAGGCATTATTCCGGACTGTGTATAAGTCACATGGAAAATGCCGCAAACTGATTATGGACAATGGAAGCACTGATAATCTGGTTGCTACAGAGATGGTGGAGAAATTGGGTTTGAAAAGGTTAAAGCACCCAACTCCCTATAAGGTTTCTTAGTTACAGAAAGGACATCAACTACTAGTTGACGAGTAGCGTGAGGTGGAATTCCATATTGGCAACTATAGGGACAGGGTGACTTGTGATATCATGCCTATGGACATGTGTCATATTCTGCTAGGTAGACCATGGCAATATGACCAAAAAGTTGTTCATGACGGAAAGACAAACTGCTACAATTTTTTCAAGGATGGGAATAAGAATACACTAGTAGCCATCAAGGAAAAGGAAATAGTAGAGATTAGTGGGACAAAAGCATTGCTGATGGGGGGAAAAGAATTTTTAAAACATATTGAAGATAATTGATGAGCCCCAAAAATGAGTAATTATATGGGCTCATTTTGCCTCTTAATTCGATTTAATCCACCATTCTCATTAGTTTATTATATGTTTTTGAATATATTTATGCTAATAGAGTGAATTGGATTAGTCATTTTTCCATGCAGTCTAATGTGTGCTTTATGCATATTGTTTTGTCAATTTTGGACAACTTCAAGGGATTTATGAGCAAATGGAAGAAAATGCTCGAGGAAAATAGGGAAGAGGATTTGTAGGGGGATGTCTCCTTCATTTATGACCCCTTTCCTCAAATTTTCCATTAGTAACTTGGAGCACAATGGCCCACATTACAAGGGGCAACTGCGCAAGTAAAGAAGGATTGTTGTTTATCTCTAGCTCTGGGAAGCCAAGATCCTTGATTTTAGGAGGGATATTACAGGACTCCATTTGTATAAATAAGGGGGCTTAGAGCCTCAATAGGTTAGCTAGTCATTAGTAAAATTTGTACGCGTTTGTGCAGCACTTGTTCAGCCCATTTTCGAGTTTCTTTTGGAGAACAGTTCACATAATGTGACTATTATTTTCAATAATGAAAATGAAATATTTCCTGAGCCAGTACTGATCTCATTCAGAGGGATGAAGATCTTGGGTTAGGGCGCAACCCAAGCTGTCCAGCTCCTCTGATTTGTACTTAAATTTTTTTGCTTCAATTCATGAGTTAATTTCTGTTACTTAGATTCATTTTACTTTGTTTAGATTAGGTTTCTTTTGATAGTTGGCATAGTTTTTTTTGTTTCAGTTGCTCAAGTAGGTTAATGTAGTGACAGAATAAGATTCAAAAAGGCCAACAGCAGACCTTGATCTCCTTTCTCCTTCTCTAGGACTATGATTTGAGGTCAAGGCACTACTGATGCCACCAAAAACACACTTTTGCTCTCCCATGCAATTTCTAGTGTGAGGACTTGATTTGGAAAGATTAATGTATTGCTTCAAATTCAGTTGCCTAGATCATTTCCTACTCTTTTATAATAGATCTCTCTGCATGCTTTTCTATTCAAGGGTTACTATTAAGCATTTTCTGTTTGAAGGTTCGAAATTAGCTCAAGCTAGAGAAATTTATGTTTTCATGGTATAGTTACTCCTTTCTTTGATCAGTTTTTGTAAGTAGATTGCAAATATCTTGTAGGAAACCTCAGCTCACCATACATCCATAAAGCAGCCAGCACCAGCTGACTTCTCATAGATTCCGCAAGTCATTCGCAACATTTTTCCAATATGCCCTAATTTTTGCGTTCCTCCACAAGCTGGCCTCTTGCCATTTGAACAAATCCAACCATCATGTTCCCTCTTGATCTTCCTTGACAAGCTCAAGACATCTCAACACCTTCATCCAAAGGTTCCCACGTCCTCAAAAGGTAAGGGATGTTCAAGGTGTCCTAGGTTTAGTAGGGTATTATAGAAGATTCATTAATGATTTCAGTAAGCTAGCCTCTCCATTGTTTTGTCTTTTGGGAAAAGACGCTAAGTTCATATGGACTGACAACTGTCAAGAAGCTCTAGATATCTTGAAAAGCAAACTGGTGACTGCCACAATTTTGAGAGGTCCAATCTAGGCCCTACCTTTCCACATTCATACAGATGCCTCAAACAAAGCGATAGGAGTAGTCTTAGGGAAACTTGATGAGAATCTACCTTATGCCATATATTTTGTAAGTAAAAACTTGTCGAAGGCAGAATTAAACTACACTGTAACCAAAAAGGAGCTCCTACCTGCAGTCCATTCCCGAAATAAATTTAGACACTACATCACTGGCTATTAAACATTTGTACACACTGATCATGATGTGATTAGGTATTTAATGAACAAACCAAATATAAATGCTCGCATTTTTAGATGGTTGATTTTATTGTAGCAATTTGATTTAACCATTGTTGATAAGCTAGGTAAGGAAAATGTTGTTGTTGATTTTTTGTCTAGAATAGATCTGTTTGCAGGTGAAGAAGGAATGGTGGATGATCAAATGGAAGATGAACACCTATTTTCGATCTCAGTACTCTATCCATGGTTTGATGATATAGAAAATTACTTGGTTTCCGCACAGTTCCCGCGACACCTGTCCACAAAAGAGGAGAGAAAGATCGTGAGGAAAAGTTCCTCATTCACTTGGATTGGGGGAAATCTCTTCAAACTTGGCCCAAATCAGGTTTTGAGGAGATGTGTTAGGGAGGATGAAGTTTTTGACATTCTCCTAACCTATCATGATGGGCCCTGTGGGGGCCATTTTGCAACAAAGAGGACTGCCTTCAAAATTCTACAAGTAGGTTACTATTGGCCCACTCTTCATCAAGATGTAAGGCAATATATCAGCCAATGTGACTGGTGTCAAAGGATGGGGAAACCTACTCCAAGGGATGAGATGCCCCTGCAACCTCAAGTGACTTTCGAGCCATTTGAGAAGTGGGGCATGGACTTTGTGGGTCCTATCAACCCTCCAAAGTAGAAATCTTACATCATCATGTGCACTGATTATCTAATAAAATGGGCAGAAACAAAGGCGATCAAGGCAGCAATAGAAGAAAAAGTAGCTAAGATTTTGAGAGAGAATATATTTTACAAGTTTGGATATCCAAGAGAATTAGTCATAGATCAAGGGAGTCAGTTTACCTCCAATTTGATTGAAGACCTACTCACACATCACAAAATTAAGTACAAAACTTCCACCCCTTACCATTTGCAAGAAAATGCATAGGTGGAAGTCACTAACCGAGCTTTGGAAGGGATTTTGAACAAGGTAGTGAGCAGCAGTAGAAAAGATTGGGCATATCAATTGGTTGAGGCCACCTGGTCCTATAACATCACCTGGAAGACCACCACAGGGTTCACACCCTATGAGCTTGTCTATGGGAAGAAGGCTTTATTGTCCATAGAATTTGAATACAACACACTATGTATGGAAACTCAGCTGGACCTAGATCTTAGCCATGCATACAAAGAAACGTTACTCCAGCTAAATGGATTGGATGAAAAAAGATTGTAGGCCCTTCTCCACTCAGAGGTAGTCCAGCTTCAAAGGAAAATATGGCATGACAGACATCTCAAATAGAAACAATTCCAGGAAGGAGATTGGGAGCTATTGTATGATTCAAGGTATAAAGATTTCAAGGGAAAACTGAGGAAAATATGGATAGGACCGTACACAGTAGAAAGGTGCAATGAAAATGGTTTAGTTCTGATCAGGACCATCGATGAAGAAGCCATCCCCATGCTTGTCAATGGGCATATGTTGAAAATCTACAGGAAACCCCTCTCCAAGAAAGAATTCATTGAAAATCTAAGCAAAACAGTGTTGGTAGTGGAGCAAGTCTCTACCTCCACTCCACCCACACCCTAAAAAAAAATAGAAAAAAATAGAAAAGAAAAATGAGGAGAATAAAAGATCCCTGGGTGAAAACCTCCCCTTGGAGGCACCCAAGGTAGGCAGTGAGGGTGAAAACCTCCTGGAGGTACCCCAAATGTCTCTTAAAAAAAAAAGAGAGAGAAAAAGTAAGAACAGAAAAATTAACTTCTTTTGAATGCATTGCAGATTGCAAGAGGGCCACAGAAGAAAAAGGGACATGGCCAAGTTGAATACACCTTTGATAGACCATTTCTCCATTGCTATTGTTTTTTCCGAGTCCTTGGTCTCACTTGTTCTAGAAAATTATGCATCCTACAGGCTGCTTTGTGCATTCTACAGGAGGCTCCTATGGAAATCACAGGGAGCTCGAAGCCGAGTCAAGAAAAGGATCAAAGGGCTAGAAACTTGTCCAGAAGACCTCTGGAGCCCCCTACCACCATTCATCCTCCTAACTCTCCAATCCATACCTGCACCATTGCATTTCCACTTGCTTCTTTTTTCCCTGCACAGAAAACACATAAATCTTGTTTGTTTTGATTTTTTTAAAATGAAGATAAACAAGAAACATCCTTAACTCTTACCTAGTGCATACCAACTACTTTTCCTTGATTGAAAAAACCTTCCTCAGCTACCTCTCTAGTCCCTGCTCAAGCGTCAGCCAAAAGTTTTAGAGGGAGAAGCAGTTATAGGAAATCCTGCAAGATTCCTGTAGTAGCCGATCCCCTTAAAAGTCGAGCTACAGAGGCAGGGTCAGTGCAGCCACAGATGTATAAAACACATAAGGAGCCTGCTCCTAATTGAAGATCACCACTACGAGGTAGCCGAGCCACCAATTCAGAAGCCATGGGCACCAGTAGTAGAATTCCATGGATAGAATGCCAAAGTCTGAGCATGCAACACAATGGTAGCACTCAATTCTCGACTAACAGGTAAGTGACTAAACTCGTTCCTCTGTTGCATGAGTATAATTTAAAAACTACATGGACAAGTGAAATGGTTACGATTAAACAAGATTGGTAGCTAGCTAACTAGCCACCCTCATCTAGTTCAAACAACACTCAGTGGGTGTAATCAGCACGTGTGTTCACTCAACTCAAGAAAATCTAAAAACAGGTAGTGGCAACATCTAATGGGAATGATTGAAATAATTATGGCAAGTGGCATAAAAGTTTCATCATGACACTGAAGTAGGGACCAATGGTCTAGATGAGGGTAACGTACCCTTCCTGCCACCTAACCTCGTCACCACAAAACACTCTTGTAAGCTTAAGTACATTGCATTCGACTGCCTTCACCACCATTGTTCTCATTTGTGTCGATGAGCTCTTGGCTTTAGCAACCTATCTACCACCTCCAGAGCCTCAAACAGTCGCTCTCTATCAGTTTCCAAATACCTCCACTTATCGAGCTCTGTAGGAGCGAAAACACAGTCCTACAGGAGCCTTTCTACAGGAAAGCCATTGAGCAGCACCGCAGAGGAAAACTCAGGATTTCAGGAAAAGTTCGAGCTAAAAAGGGTAGGCTTAGTAAAACCCACTCTGCATTTGCATATATATACAAAAGATGGTGTGATTCCATGCGAGGTATTCGGTTGAAAAGGGAAGTTAAGTGACAACAAAGTCTTCCTGTGTTTTTTAAAAAATATATAGAGTTTCTTCATTTACTCTTTGCACTGAAATACTATCTCTTTCTCCTCCATGGTATTCTCCTCTGTAAGGAGATGATGCAACTCTAGAAAATTAAGCCTGAAAAAGTGAACTTGCATTGGGTAGTCTGCTTATTTTGTGAAAGAAAAAGACATTGTCCTGTATACTCTCTGTTTTCTTAAGATATTGTTTCCCTCAAACAGACCGAGAAGTAATGTAAGTTTAAGAACAGAGTTAGGAAGGAAGGAAAGTTGAAATTTGTTTTTGTTCAAAAAGGAAGAACATGAAAACTCTCTCTCTGGTTCCAGAAGGAAAACCTCAGCTATTCCTTTGTTTTCAGGTTTGAAACTTGCTACCTTCCTTCTCACCTGGGACATTCCAGCAATCTCTAAACATCATGACAGGGGGTTTTATGAGGAAGGAGCCTCTAAATTCAACTAAGCTGCATGAGCATCTAGAAGTGGTAGCCCTCTTTACCAGGGCAAATGGATGCCTTTCTTTGAAATGTTTCATGGGTATGATGAGAAGGTCACAGAGGAATTTGCATTGTCCTTAAAACCTGACTCAAAGACCCATGCCACTGTCAGTTTCAGGGGTCTAACTAGTGGGCTCCAGTATTGTAGCAATAATGCTACAACTCCTGGGACTCCCTTCTTTACTTTTATCAACCCAGTAGTTTGTAACAAACTTGGAAGCGATGGTGCTATATGCACAAGTACTAGCTCTTGTTGCAGGCTGTCACTTGATCAACTGGCACAATTCCACTAAGAGCTTAAGCCAATTTCTATGAGCTCTTAGAAGAAGCTTTTAACTATGATGGATGAAAGCTATAACTCAAAGGAGGCTAGTCTATTTGCAGAAAGAAGCTGAAAGCGAAAAAAATGAAAACCCTAGCAAACCCTAGTTTTATCGACTAACCCTACTCGTGCAAGAAAAGAGATGAAAGCGGTGGGAATGGATGCCATTGACTTCAAGAAAGGTAAAATGCATGTGACTAAGCTACTTCTAAATTAAAATCTAAAAAAAATATCTTTTTGCATTTTTGAGTAATTTTGCAGAATTATTATGCATGTACTTTAACTATTTTTTACTGTGCAGAGGGTGATTAGCGAAAGGAAATGGAGTAGGCACTTGCAGGTAGTTGGGAAGGTGAGAAGAGTGCCTAAGGGGTCCTCAACATCCTTCCAAAGAGTTTCACAGTGATCAGATCTCGAGAAATCGCTCACGTGAACTTCTACAGGAAGTCTACAGGGATTCTATAGGATGTTCTACAAGAAGAGGCGAGAGAGGATTTTGGAGGGTTAATGGTGGAAAAACGATGGGAAAGTGGAAATGGAAGATGGATGATGATGTGAAGGTGTCTAAGACCTAGTAAATGAATCTAAGAAGTGATGAAGGTGGTTAGATTTGGTTCAAGGATGGAGGGAGCAAGGTTGCACAAAGATATGGAAATTAGGTCAAGTTGGAAAAGGGTGCTGAATGAAGGGAAGGAATCTGGAATTAGGGGTTGAAGCAGGTGGTATGATGGAGGAAGGATAGACAGGGAGGTATTACAGATGCTCCACACACTATTTCTCAAAACTGATCGAAGAAAGACTAGACAAACCAAAGATCTAGCTATCTTGACCTACTTTGACCTAAAAACCAGAAACATGATGAACAGAAGTTGATTGGCAGAAAATCATGCAAGATAACTATGGAAACTAAGCAAGAATAGATTCTAAACATGTGAGTACAACTAGTATCATATTTCATAACTAAAAATCTAACACTAGCAATTGCATGAAGAGGCAAAAACAGTGTTTTTGTGGCAGCAAGGACGCCTTGGTCTCAGCTCATGGTCCCAAGGAGGGAGAGGTGAGATCAAGGGTTGCTTGATGGCCTTTTTTGAAGATCCTTTCTATTACCAACCTCTCAAATCAACCTGAAGTAGAAAAAGATATCTTAATCATCAAAAGTAACAAAGCAAGATCTTAACCTAAATAACAAAATTTATTCTAAGAATGCAGCAAAGACATATAAAAGTACACAAAGGAGGTACTGGCACTTGGGTTGGGCCCAACCCCAAGAGCTACAGCCTCCTAAGAAATATTAGAGTTGGTACAGAGCTAGATTCATCTTTATTGATAAAAAATAATAGTTACATCCCAAAAATTGTCTACCAGAAAAAGCTCCAAAATGTGCTAATACAGAGCTGTACTAAAGTGCGAAAATAGACTAACAAAATGACTAACCTACTGACTAAAATCTAACTACAGTCTGACTAACATCCGACTAACTGAACTGGGACCCTAGGCCTTCTTGTTTATACAAATTAAGAACCCCAACAGCCTTCCTAAACTTTAGGAAGTTGGCTGCCAAAACTTGCAGTTAACAGCAGTCCTACTTGACTTGCTTGGCTGCCCCTCGTGCTCCGCATTTTTTGATGGAGAATCCAAGGTAAGGGCTCATAAATGAAGGGGACACCTTCCTACAAATCCTCTCCCTTGTTCTTCCACGAATTTGGCTACCAAGTGCACATTAAACCTTTGATTTTGTCTCAGAATTGACCAAAAATCTACATAATGCACACATTAGACTTTTTGGCATAATGACTAACCAAATTCACTCTATTAGCATATATATAATAAAAAACATGTAATAAACTAATGAGAATGGTGGATTAAGTTGAATTAGAAGGCTAAATGAGCCCATATAATTACCCATTTCTGGGGCTCATCATCACCCCCTACTGAAGTTGTTGCTCATCCTCTGAGAAACTAATCCATCTCCTCATCTTGGATGGTCCTGGCAGACTCCCTATCATCCCAAGCTTCTGAAGTGGTTTGCTCACGTGTGCCATAAAATTATGCCTTCATGTCCATGTCCTTCCACTGCTCCTCCTCTTTTGCTTGTTTGAATTCTTGTGCTTTTCCTGGCCTCAGAATACATGGAGGACTACCTTTTTCTCTTTTCATTTTTTTCTGTAGGTGTGCTTAATGTAGCAAGTGCATTTGTTGCTTCCCTTGCCAACATTTTAGGGGATTTCTCTTTCTGTTGTTCTTTTCCTTCACTTCCTATAGAAACCTCTGTGCCCCTCGTTTTTGCGCGTGTCCTTGATATCTCAGGGTGTGTCTCTTATTCCTTTTTTCCTCTTCTTTTTTCTTCTCTTCCTCTATTACTTTGCTTCCTCACGCTCTGTTTTTGGTGTTCTTCTCATCTTGTTTAGTTTCTTCCTTCTCTGCTTTAGTCTTTTTCTTTTCTGTTTTGGGTCTTCCTTCTCATCTTCTGTTTTGATTTCCTCCTTTGTTTCAAGTTCTTCTTTCTCCATTTTAGTCTTTTCCTCTTTTTCTATTTCCTCCTCATCTTCCCCTACCATATTTCTAAAAATCTCCCTATCATGATGTGTAGTGACTGCTGGAAATGTTTAGGTGAGGAGGGAGGAAACAAAATTTCAAAACCGAAAATAGAGAAATCGCTAAGGTTTGTCTTTTTGGAATCAGAAATTTCTCATGTTATTCTTTTTCACAACATCAATTTGTAATTTTTTCTTCAAACTATTTCCAACTTGAATTTGCTTCTCAGTTTTTGAGAGAAATAAATACTTTTGACAGAACAGAGAATATTTATAACACTGTGTTTTTTTCTTTAGAGAGTGGATAGTCTTGCAAATTTGGTTTTCCACAGGTTGGCTTCTATGGTTGCATCCCTTTTTTCAAAAGAATGCGAGAAAGAAAAAGACATATTTTGGATGCAGAGCAAAAAAACAGAGAGACTATGTAGAAGTTAGAGAAGGAAAAAAAACATAGGCAGGCTTTTAAGCTTCACTTTCCTCTCTTTCAACCCAATACTGTGTTTTTAATCCTCCACCGTATATAAATATATCATATGCAGAGCAGTTTCCCGAGCCTACCCCATTTCAAGCTCGAATTTTGACAAAAATCTCAAATATTCTGGCTGCAGAACTACTCTCTACCCTTCCTGTAGAAATATTCCTGTAGAATGAAACTGTGTTTCATGTAGAGCTCGATAGGCGGGATATTTTCAAAAAAATAGGTAGAAATCTAGTGGAGGACGACTGGTTATCTGCTCTGGAAGTGGTAGATGCGTACTCCAGTCAAGAATGTCATGAAGGCACAATAAACAAAGAGTGGTGAATGTGTTAACTGAGCTGTCTTTTAGCTACTGGCGTGATTCGTGGTGAGGAGATGAGGTGGCCGGATGTACGTTGGCCCCATGCAGACTGTAGTGCTGTTATGAAACTATATTGTTATCGGGAATAGTGTCCACTTGGAGCTGCTATTCCCACTAAGACTGGTAGCTATCTTAGAAATAAACAAGTAAAGACTACTTTCACTTTCCTTTATGAAAAATAGATAAGAGTGGAACAAAGGAGACCAACCTTAGTCTTGCGCTTGGTTCCTTGCTTGATTCCTCTCCTTCCTGATAGATCTTTGTCGCTTCTTCTTGATCTACCCAGCTTCAAAGAGCACCTATGGAATCAAAGAAGCATAATACTATCGAAGAACAAAGATCTATATTCATAAATAACACAGGATCAGATATGTGTTAACCATACAAATGCATATATAAGCAAACATACAAAAATATGGAGGAAAACTTGAATAGCTTTATTAAGATCAAAAGTAGCAAGAGGATTACAACCATATATTCTGACCCAACATCATCCTCTAGCAAGAAAGCCCTTCTTCACCTCAAGTAAAGCTTAGATCACCTAGCACTATGAAATTACACCAGAAAACCAACAACACTTCTCTACAAGATACAAGATTCCAGCCCCTGGATCTCTGTGATGAGGGATCCATATATAGATGATTGTAGGGAGGTGAGTCATCTTCTTGATCTTGATTAGTGTCCTCTCTCTGATAGTTCCTGCTTCCACTTGGAGAATGATGATCTCTTACTCATCCCTGGTCGAAAATAGAGAGGCAAGTGTCAGAGGGAAGCTTCTGGAAGATTCCATGATCTTCCACCTC
>APFE031147690.1:33418-44479 GCA_000404065.3 Pinus taeda | reverse complement strand
GACTGGTAGCTATCTTAGAAATAAACAAGTAAAGACTACTTTCACTTTCCTTTATGAAAAATAGATAAGAGTGGAACAAAGGAGACCAACCTTAGTCTTGCGCTTGGTTCCTTGCTTGATTCCTCTCCTTCCTGATAGATCTTTGTCGCTTCTTCTTGATCTACCCAGCTTCAAAGAGCACCTATGGAATCAAAGAAGCATAATACTATCGAAGAACAAAGATCTATATTCATAAATAACACAGGACCAGATATGTATTAACCATACAAATGCATATACAATCAAACATACAAGAATGTGGAGGAAAACTTGAATAGCTTTATTCATATCAAGAATAGCAAGAGGATTACAACCAATTGTTCTGACCCAGCATCATCCTCCAGCAAGAAAGCCCTTATTCACCTCAAGTAAAGCTTAGATCACCCAATGCTATGAAGTTTCAACAGAAAACCAATAGCACTTCTCTACAAGATACAAGATTCCAGCCTCCTGGATCTCTGTGATGAGGGATCCATATATAGATGATTGTAGGGGGGTGAGTCATCTTCTGGGGTCTTGATTAGTGTCCTATCTCTGATAGTTCTTGATTCCACTTGGAGATTGATGATCTTTTACTCATCCCTGGTTGAAAACAGAGAGGCAAGTGTCAGAGGGGAAGCTTCTGGAAGTTTCTCTGATCTTCCACCTCGCAAACTATCTCTACCATTTGTCCATTCTCACCCATCACACCCTACAGAGGGGCCATCTAGTATTCATCGCACCCTTTACACTGGGAAGGTGATATGCATCACACCCTCTGCACCAGGTATTCAATATGGTCCAGTTTTGACCATTTCTGAGCAGTTTTTAGTGGAGAACTTCTGGGAGATGAAGTAATCAGCTGACCTTGTTCCTTTAGGTAGTGAAGAAACATTTTTAGGGACTTAGGAGCCCTAAGTTTATGGACATTTATGATTTGGGTTGCAGTGCCCAAAAATGTCTATAACATTTGCCCCCTAAAGAATGAGGTCGTTAATCTTTTGATGTCGGGTGAAACGCTTTATCATGAGGATCCGAAGTTGTTTCGAGCTGGGAGGTGACCTATAATAAGATACAATACAATACCTTATATTCATAATATTTTTCATGATCTAGCTGAGGCGGGCATTCCCATGCTCAGCTTTATAAATTCATTTTTATGTACATAGGACAAACAATCATCTGTGTAGTAGACTGATGATTCAGATTCATCATCCTTTGATTTGGATGATCATCTGTTTGGCAATGATGTACATTTGATGTCTTTATATTCCTAAATATATCACAGCCCGGATGGATGAAACTAGATCCGGGGTCTTCAAAACTCATTCAATATTCACTCGGAGTACAAGTCGATCCATGTGAAAAAGTGTTCTAGAGTCGAACATGGAAGGACATCGCCTGATTACCAGCCAATGATGTAAGTTGTTAACAGGCACGCGAGGAATCACCAATAATGACAATGACCCTCAAGGTACTACAGTACAATTCACGGGTGTGAAAAGGGACTTGGCGTCGAACACCACACAAAATCTCTCGGTCGAAGGCCATTGATGTAAACCTGTTGCCGAAAGTGAGAAACTTGCCATTGAGGCATGCAAGCTTCAAAGTACTGAAAGGGTTGTTCCTAGGTTGACTTCTTGGATAATGAGCTGATGTCGACAAGAAGTGACCCATCGTAGGAGGGCCTTAATGAATCCCACATCTACGACACGGAATGAAACAAATGATTTTAGAGGTGAAAACGATCTGATGATACAGGGTTCAAGGTGGAGGTCATGAAAGAATGGAGCGTGAATGTATTGCAGCGGGTGAGACACAGGTGAACTCTCTGAATGACTTCTCTTGAACATATCGGTGACACTGATGATGGATTGGTAGCATTAACCCCAAATATGGATGGTGTGATGGACCAATGGTGATATGACTAGTGAACGGAACAACCCAACCCAACTCGGATGTGGAGAGAAAGTATCATGTCCAAGAGCGACTTGCTACCAATAAAGTTTCTTCAAGTTTTCTTCCCGATTTTCCCCAGTCATTGCTGACCAGTACCTCTTTATTTTTTTCAAGCTTGAGGAGGATAACATATGCTTGTTCTATAATTCGCCCTTCGGGCGAACCTGTCGCTATATTTTAACGAGCCTAGCAAAAGTGAAACTCGTTCTCGTCCATTTTGATGAGTTTTTCACTATTCGGTTTTAACGAGTTTAACGACAAACATAACTCGGTCCTTTTCAATTTTAGAGAGTATGAAAGGGATGGAAAGGAAACTCCAAATATTCTTTTTCATCATATAATCCCTTAAGTCCGAAAAAGCGTAAAATAATATGAAAGGGATGAATGTTCGGTAATTTTAACAAGCCGAACAAGACAAGCACTCGATATTTTTGCGTAATAATCCCTCAAGTCCAAAAAGATTAAAATCTAGAGGAAGGATAACACTTCTGATGACTTTAACAAGCCGGAGAGGCTAATCGCTCGGCAATCTTTTCATATTTTACGAGTCAGCTGAAAAGAGCATAAAGGAGACTCATTTTTCGAGGAAGAGTGATGATTTCAGGTAGCAGCTGATTCCAGGTAAAGTTTGGAATTTTCCAATCACGACAGTGTCACAAGGATGGCTAATAGAATCACTCTTCGCAGATGTTCCTCAAAAGGGTAAACAATCAAATGGAGGCGAATGATCGGCCAAAAAACAGAGTGGAGGTGATGATGAGAACACGACCAAGGCTCAAAAGTTGATGATAATGCATTCACAATGGTTATTTACCGGAAAATTGGTTCATTTTTTAATGAGCTTAAACTTTGGGGGAAACATTTTCTCATCGCTTATGTTTATTTTTTAACGAGCTTGAATTCCGCATTAAAACTGCTCGTGCCAATCATATAACAAGGATATATCATCTAAGATGCCATTTTTTATGGGGCTTGCACCTTTTAAAGCTTTGCCCCGGATCCTTTCTTTATGCAAGCTAGGATTGCTCTTCACTTCCATGCAAAAAGGTTTGCATTCCCCTAGGTATAGCGAAAAATTCCCAGGTTACCATATGAAAGCTCTCCATCTGCGTCGCAGATAAAATGCTTCCTTGGTGATGTCTACCGAAATAGACAAAGGTGAGTGGCGCAGTCGCCTCGACTCACATAAATTTGATGAGAGAATCTTATTCCAGTCTAATCCCATTTTCCTAAACGGACGGGTGTGTCAAACTAGTCATACATCCGTCGCAGAAACATACTCTATACCCAAGGCTTTCCTGCCGAAACAGACCAGGGTGCATGCCCCCTGGGTTTCAGTCATATTCTCCTGAATCACTCGCACTCATCAGGTGGACAGACTGGAGATCGATGATACATTCCTTGCGTGAAAAGACCGTTTAGGGATGGCATTTGACTATTTGCTATGTGTGAACTGGGGAATGGCAGTTGGTCTACAAGCATGACCACTCTGCCTTCATGCGCAAAACACATTACTCTAAAGAGTGAGTAGACGACAGCTCTCATGCAATAAATATAGTCATGCCCAAGGAGTAGATTATAATCCAAGGGTCCTTGGACTACCATCACATTCATGTGAACAGTTTTCTTTCTCAAAGTGATGGGCACATTGGGAAGGATCTCTAATGGTCGACTGGTTCCTTTGTCAAACCCTCTCAGATTTCGCATTTTAGGCAAAAGCAATGGCGAACCAAGCACTTTCCAAGTAGTTGAGGAAAGGATACTCATAGAAGCCCCTTGATCTATGATGGTACCAGCCATGACCATTTTTGTAAGCTTGTATAATGATTCTGAATGGTACACTAGCTGGTACACGGGGTCTGCCTAGTAGATTCCAATCGAAGGAAACGACTAGGTTGCTTGGAGGTGGGACCAAATAGACGGTCGGATATGACTCTGATGAACTTCCTTCCTGCGGTAAAGGAATGGGTAGACTGCCCCCAAGTTCATCGGAGTCTGTAATTACGAAAATAATTTGAACGGTGTCGTTCTCTTTCTCTTCAGTGACGGTATCATTCGAAGATGAACCTTTTGAAGGCAAGACGAGGTAAACTTCCACCTCGACCTTTTGACTTTTTTCTAGTATGGATTCAGAGGGTTCATTTTCAACGATAGATGTTTCGGCCAACCACAATGGCATGCCAGCCGGATTTTCAACTAGTGGTGGACTCGGCAAGAATTTCTTATATACAGGAGGGAGTTGTAGCGGTGAAGCAGAACGGTCATCCAAAACTCTTTTAGCTTCGTCTAGGAAGAGACAATGGTGGACGGCGTCATCACCTTCACACAATTTACAAGGAAATTTTTGATTCCTTTTCTTCCCAGATACTTTGCTTTGACTGGTTGATGGTGTGCTTTCAACGTGATCATCAGAGGTTGAAGACACCAGATTGTGAAAACGAGGAGACCAGTCCCTTAAGATCCGAGTGATGCAAGGACAATCTCGATGATAGTGGTCTCCTTTGCAAATGACATATGGAGATTTAGGTTTACACAGTGCGGTGTGAGGATTTTCGCTAGACGATGCATGGTTGCCCCCTTTCGCTTTTGGTTCTTTCTTCTTCTTTTCTTTTTTCTCTTTCCGCTTCTTCTTCTTCTCAGTTACTTGATCTTTAGCTTTACCAGCTTCATCAAGCGAAGATGAAGGAGGAGAGGGAGAAACAGACGAAGCAGAAGGTCGGGGGGTAACTCTAGTATCATCTAGTTGCTGACTTGAATGATCAGGAATTATGGTATTTTTAACGACAGAGGTAGAGAAGAGCCATACGGGTAAACCAATCGTCAACCCTGGAAGTGACAATGTGGCCATATGGGGTGCACCAATATCTCCCCAAGAGGAGAAAGGACTAGGATTTCATCCAAGGGAAAATCCTTGGTTGGTAGACTCCATTTTTCTCAACCTAAAGACCAATAAGGGAACTTGTGATGTTATTCCGATTAAAATAAATTTTAGATGCTTTGACACAACTTGTTTTTTCAATTTTTAAGAGTCGAGAAAAAACAAAAGATGACTCTAGTCGCCTCATTTTTAATGGCCTGAATGAAAGTGCTCAGATGGACCTTTTCTTTTAAGGAGTCTGAAAAAGAACAAAGGACTTCTCTGGAATTAGGCAGAGGGGAACCAACTAATCGCAAATGTAGAAACTTTTTAATGTACGAAGTCAATCTTCTCGAATGATGTGTCATGCAGCGATCGAGAGGTGCAGATGGCTTCCTAAGGATTAAGGATATAGCCTATTGTGGTCTCCCAATATATACTCGATGGTACGTGGGAGCACAAGTCCATACTGGCACTTGTCATCTTAGAGTGGAGGAATCACCCAACCAACAATGAAAACAACAGTTACCAGGTTTTACAACGCCGGAATACGTCTCTAGCGTAGACTTCTAGATGTTGTGCGTTAGGTTCCAAAGCATTTTTAGATTCATTGAATTTATTTTATAGTTGATCTTGTTTAAAAATTTGCCTTTTAGGTTCACCGCATGATGTGTATACAATTCCTAAAATGCAGTCTAAGATGATAAACAACTGTTTAATATTCTTTTCGCAATGAAAATCCTAGCTACTAAGGAAAGAAAATTGAGAGTCGTTCAACAAAGAGCACAGAGTACACACTAAATGCACTGTCCTAAATCAAACCAAGTAGTCTAAATGCAAATGCACATGCATGTATTTGTTTTCAGCTTTCTTAATGTATGAATGATGATAAGAAAGCTAAGTGAAAATCTGAATTATTTTCAAAGCGACAATACTTAACAAATTTCTTTTCAAAATGAAGTGATGATAAGGGCAACACTTTGCGATTTCGAAATGAAAACTATTTTTCGACACTTTAAAAACTACTAATTCAAATCATATACAAGAGTAACAGTACCATCGGCTATCAAGAACAATGGGAATCTCTTCTATGACTAAAAACGACACTTACAACACTTTCAGATTAAGAAACGATAGTTCGAATACACTTGAAGTTCTTTGCACAATAGAGGCTCAATGATAGAAGAGAAGGGGGTTTTCACAGAGATATACTGACCACAAATAGAAAAACTCCTGAATAGAACTGAAAAGAGTGAAGAAAAACCAATGTTTGAAGGTAAAATTAGCGTTCCCTTACCATCGCACCTGTCACACAGGGAATCCAATATGCATCTCACCTACTGCACATGGGAAGAGTGATGCATACAGGCTGCCTTGAAGGGAGGGTGCAATGGTATCATTGTCAGACTTTTAACCAGTCTTTGCTCACAATTTACAGTTCACTTCAGGGATTTAGGCTGAGTAAGTGATGTTTAGTAAATGTAAATCACAGGGGTTGATCTAAGGAGGTTACTAGAGCCACCAGTTAGGGCAATTAGAATGCTTGCAGATCGATTGTTCAATTTATAAACAAACCCCTGAGATAGACTGAAGCAACATTGATCTACTTTGCATTTGCATAGCAAATGCAGTTCGAAGGCTAGCTAGCTTGACTTTAGGCTCCGTCTGTAAGTTTAAAAAAAAACAAAGATAGACTAACAAACAATCTATTCGCTCCCCAGTGGAGTCGCCATTTTTTTACCGGGAATAGTGTCCACTCGGAGCTACTATTCCCACTAAGACTGGTAGCTATCTTAGAAACAAAGAAGTAAAGACTACTTTTGCTTTCCTTTATGAAAAATAGATAAGAGTGGAACAAAGGACACCAACCTTAGTCTTGCGCTTGGTTCCTTGCTTGATTCCTCTCCTTCCTAATAGATCTTTGCCGCTTCTTCTTCGTCTGCCTAGCTTCAAAGAGCACCTGTGGAATCAAAGCAGCATAATACTATCGAAGAACAGAGATCTATATTTCATAAATAACACAGGACCAGATATGTATTAACCACACAAATGCATATACAAGCAAACATACAAGAATGTGGAGGAAAACTTGAATAGCTTTATTAATATCAAGAATAGCAAGAGGATTACAACCAATTGTTCTGACCCAGCATCATCCTCCAGCAACAAAGCCCTTCTTCACCTCAAGTAAAGCTTAGATCACCCAACACTATGAAGTTTCACCAGACAACCAACAACACTTCTCTACAAGATACAAGATTTCAGCCTCCTGGATCTCTATGATTAGGGATCCATATATAGATGATTGTAGGGGGGTGAGTCATCTTATGGGGTCTTGATTAGTGTCCTCTCTCTGATAGTTCTTGATTCCACTTGGAGACTGATGATCTCTTACTCATCCTTGGTTGAAAACAGAGAGGCAAGTGTCAGAGAGGAAGCTTCTGGAAGATTCTATGATCTTCCACCTCGTAAACTATCTCTGCCATTTGTCCATTCTTGCCCATCGCACCCTACAGAGGGGCCATTTAGTATGCTTTGCACCCTTTACACTGGGAAGGTGATATGCATCGCACCCTCTGCACTGGGTATTCAGTATGGTCCAAATTTCACCATTTCTGAGCAGTTTTTAGTGGAGAACTTCTAGGAGATGATGTAATCAGCTGACCTTGTTCCTTTAGGTAGTGAAGCAACACTTTTAGGGACTTAGGAGCCCTAATTTTATGGCCATTTATAATTGGGGTTGCAGTGCCCAAAAATGTCTATAACATGTATTATGCTTGCCTGTAATCACTTCCATCAATCATGTTGGAGTTTAAACAACCACCACTACCTGTTTTTAGTTTTCTTCCCGAGATGGCTGAGCACACATGCCGATTGCACCCACTGAGTGTTGTTTGAACTAGACGAGGAACTTCCTAAACTGGATGAGGGTGGCCAGTTAGCTGGCCACTGATCTTGTTTAATCACAACCATTTCACTGTCCACGTAGTTCTTAAATTACATTCATGCAATAGAGGAACAAGTTTAGTCACGTACTTGGAAGTCAAATATTGGGACCCTATAATACTAGTGATTACCCCATTACTATTGTAGTTATACCCCTTATTAATATTGTTGTGCCCCTATTTCCCCATATTGTTATTACTGTGCCCCATAAAATCCCTCTATTGTTATTTTTGTGGCTTTATATTATTATTGTTAGGTCGGCTGGATTATATTGTGACTCCTTAGACTCCTATATAATAGAAAGGAGGTTTTTGTCATTTGAATCATCCAAGAATTGTTCATTTATGTAATGTAAAGGAGGTTTCCCCCTCGAAGAGGCTGAATTCTAAGGCGTTTATCTATCTTTTCTATCTTTTCTTGAGCTGGTTTCTTAACATTTGGTATCAGAGCTTTGGATTCTAGGGTTTCACTGCTCCAAACAGGTCATCGTGACATTTTATCTATAACTGTTTTTCTGTGCCGTTTCAGAAGTTGGAGAAAAACCCATTTGAGAATAAATTGTGCTAAACATTGGGTCCGAATTTCAGATCTTTTCGCGCTATATTTGTGGAGATATGATCTGAGGAAGTTCATCTTTTTGCAGACTCCTGAATTACATTCCAAATAGGTGACCTGGGGAAAATCGTCATAAATTTCTCTCTGGGGATCGGATTGAAATTTCATTAGAAGGTATAGAAAGAGGATGGACTTTAGTTTCTTGTATGCATGTTTCAGATCCAAAGGTTGAAACAGTGACTCGTGGCACGACGTACAACTTCGCTCTACTGAACTAGTCTATAATCAAGGCACTGTGGGAGATTTCACATAACTCTTCCTTGGAGAATCCAATTTGGGTCAGACTTGTGGCATTGGAAAGAGGACACATAGGGCTATTACAGATCACAAATTGAGAACTAGATGATCAAAAAGTACAGAGATACATCAGAGGCAATATCGAGCTCCTACAAAGTGAAAAAAGATGTGTAGATTTTCTTAAATTTTTGCTTAAGCTTGGTCTGAAAATTTATTTTGAAGGAATTCAAAGGGCATAGTAGAGCATTATTATTAGTAACTGATGCCCCGAGGAAAGAAAATGCAAACACCTAGTAAGGAACCTGAAATCTCTAGCATAACTCATGAAGAAGAGGAACAAATGCAACATGATATATCAAAATTACAAGACCAAGTGCAACAGCTATCCCTTACACAAAAAGGAACAGAATCTAAAATGGATGGTTTAAAGAAAGATGTAGAAGCTAAGATGGATGGTTTAAAGAAAGGTGTAGAAGATAAGATGGACTATTTAAAGAAAGGCGTAGAAGCTAAGATGATTGACGTGGAAGCTAAGATGGATGATTTGAAGATAGATTAAAAGACAGACATGGACGAATTGAAGATAAATATAAATAAGTTGCTACAAGAAATGGGCACTAAGGGTGAAAGGGTACTAAAGGAAACTCATGATGAGAATAAAATAAATGTTAATCATGATTCCACAGACGCTAATGTTGGATCAAAGACTCACCATATTCCAAAAATCGATATGAGGAAGTTTGATGGCAAGGATCTTGCCACATGGATATTACAGATGGAGCAATTCTTTGATCTCAATAATGTGGAAAACACACAAAAGGTACGTATGGCAACTTTATATTTGGAACCAAATCAGTTTGTATGGTATCAATGGCTTTGCTCTCATAAACAATTTATCACTTAGGCAATTTTTACGGAAGAATTGATAGCACATTATGAGGATACAAAAGCAACACTTTTTTTAGCCAATTGATAAATCTCAAACAAAAGGGTTTAATAATGGAGCACATTGAGGAGTTCCAAAAATTGAACATAAGGGTAAAAGATATTCTAGAGGAGCATAGGATTGATGTGTTCACAGGGTCTTTAAAGGATAATATCCAACATGATGTTCGCCTTTGGGAACCTGATTCATTAGAGAAGGCATTCAGGTTAGCAAGAAAAATGGAAAGCAAAATTATGCAACCAGGAAGCATACCACTCACAACTATAGAGACAGAAGTTTTGTTGCCCCTAGTCTTCCACAACCTATAAGGTTGACACACAACAATATGGAAGAGGAAAAAGAAAAGGGGCTTTGTTACAATTGTGATAAGCAAAACACTAAAAGGTCACAAGTGTGCTGAGAAGAAATTATTCTACATAGATTGTGAAGAGGAAGAAGAAAAGGAGCAAGAAAGGTCAAAAGAAGAAGAATATTACTCCAGGAACAAAGCCAGATGAAGAGAAATAAATCCGACCATATCTTGTAATGCATTGGCAGGAATTACCACTCCTCAAACTATCAATATAGAAGGACAAATCAAGAAGAAAAAGGTAATAGTGTTGATTGATTCAGGAAGCACCCACAATTTATTCATTGTAGGGTAGAAAAAGAATTGAATTGCTTCCTATATCCAGCACCAGAGTGTCAAGTGATGATTGCAAATGGAGAAACAATAAATTGCTCTCGAAAGTGCCATAATATCAAGCTATCCATGGGAGAATATGTATTGACTAGCCCAATGCCTTCCATTCCAATGGGAGGTGTTGATGTTGTACTAGGAGTCCAATGGCTACAATCCTTGGGTACAATAGCTTTTAATTTTCAAGAACTTTTCAAGAAATTTTCTGTGGAAGGAAAGGAAGTTGAATTAAGTGGTATTGTAGGGAAACCGGGAAAGATAATCAGCTCTAATGGTATGAAAAAGCTTCTAAAAAAGGAACAAAGAGGTGTAATTGCACAATTATGTTCGCTAGATGTTCCACATTGGAATCATCTATTTCCCCAGATCTCCAAAAAGTCTTGGACAATCATTCCAAGGTATTTGAGACTCCCAAAGGTCTCCCACCTATTCGTGATCATGATCATGCTATTCATCTGATTCCAGGAAGTGTTCCTCCAAACATCAGACCATACAAATATCCCTATGCCCAAAAGAGTGAAATTGAACGTATGGTTGCAGAAATGCTAGAGGCTGGTATAATTCAACCGAGTCAAAGTTCTTTCTTTGCTCCAGTAGTATTGGTGCACAGAAAGGATGGATCATGGCATATGTGTCTGGATTATAGGGAGCTCAACAAGCTCACTATTAAAGATAAGTTTCCCATTCCTGTCATTGATGAATTACTGGATGAATTGCATGGATCAAATTACTTCACCAAGTTGGATCTTCATTCAGGATATCATCAAATCAGAATGAAGACTGAAGACATTCCGAAAACAGCAT
>APFE031147690.1:4415-31409 GCA_000404065.3 Pinus taeda | reverse complement strand
TTTGAATCATCCAAGAATTGTTCATTTATGTAATGTAAAGGAGGTTGCCCCCTCGAAGAGGCTGAATTCTAAGGCGTTGATCTATCTTTTCTATATTTTCTTGAGCTAGTTTCATAACATCGAATGCATTTACTGTGAGGTGTTGTGGCCTTTCCTTCTGCTACATGCCTTTGTTTCTATGTATGCATGCTGGTTTGGTTGCTGATACGTGGCTACTTTTCTTGTGTAGGTATCCTCTGGCTAGATCTAAGCTGTAGGAGTCTATTTCAATGTTCAGAGTTTCACCCTCATGTTGCTGATGCTAGATTTTTGCAAGACAATAACTTGTTTTCTCCATAGCTCCCAAACGATAGATTGGATTGACCTGAAATTTTGTTGAGCATGTTTCTGTCATCGTTATGCACCTCCCATAGAAAAATTGTGGTCAATGGATGGACGAATTTTGAGAAAAACTGAAAATGGATGAAGGTGACAGAGGTCAATTTCTCGGAAACGATGCACTGGAATTGGCTGAAATTGCTTGCGCAGGTTACTATCATCAATATGCATCTCCCCATAAAACAGGTTTTGAAATGGATGCACAGATATGAAGAAAATACAAAAATGGTTGAAGGTGATGAGGCTGATTTCTTAGAAATCGTGCACGAGAATTGGCTAAAATTGCTTGGGCATGTTGCCATCATCCCTATACAACTCCTCGTAAAATAGTTTTTTAAATGGATGCATGGTTTTCAAGTTAGGGAAAAAACAAATTTCTGCTCTATGTATTTTTGTTTCAAAGCATTATGCAGTTTTTTGCATAGTAAGATAAAATGAGCTTCGGCTATAATGAAAACTTGGAATTGATGGGAGAGAGGTTTGAAGATTGCAAGAGGATTTATGAACCCTTTATGAAGCTTCCATGTTCGCAAAACTACTTTTTAAAATCCATTTCTAGCTTTTTGTAATTTCTACAGGAACTTCCTGTAGAAAACACAGTTTTCAGTAAAGAAGCACAATGAGGTGGAAAAAATGATGGAGAAGGGTGAGGGATGGAAATAGGGATGTTTACAGGCCTCATAGATAGATTCTCAACCTTCGGGTCCTCTTCTGAGATCGATTTTGGCTTGTTTGTAAGTTCTACAGGATCTTCCTGTAGAAGACACAGAACTTCCTATAGAAGGTGAAATCTTAGCCCGAATGAAACCAAATCTTAGGAAATGGTAGTCGTCATGGAGGAGTGGATTGTGAGGGATGCTTGCAGCTTGGTGCTGACCTCTGTCTTTGTTTTGTGTGATTCTCCTAACCTGCAATGTCCTTCCTCCAACTTGTAATTATTCAACAAAAATTAGGTTTATTTTTTCTTTTTCTCTTTTCTTATTTCTTTTTCTCTTTTTTTTTTAAAACAACTAGGGTGACTCATGGAGGCTTTCACCCTAATTGCCTGCCCTGGGTGCCTCCAAGGGAAGTTTTTATCCAGGGATCTTATTCTCTATTTCTTTTCTTTTCTTTCCAACCCATTGACCACATCATGGAGGTTTTCAATCAATGAGCCAATCGGAGGCACCTCTGAGGAGGTTTTCACCTTAGATTTTGATTTTCCTCTTATTCTCTTATTGTTTTTTTCTTTTTTCTACCCTACCCTACTTGAAAAACAAAAACATTTTCAAGTATAAGAATACTTCTAATGGAGCCATGTGCACATCGAGATTAGAGACAAAATGATGTGAAGGCTTGAAATGCATGCTTTGACAGGTATCCAGATTTCAGAGACCAAATGATTTGACTTTGAAGGGATCAAACATAGCTGAGGAAGAGAGTACTGCTATAACTTAGTGACCGTATGGAACCATATCTGAAGATAACTCTGATATACTTGGTCTTTTTATTGATCTGGATCATTCTCCATATCTTCTTCTATCATTACCTTTTGATCTTCCTCTTTTCACTGATTTTTCTCTTGAATACGTGGAGGATTTGATGGTAACCATGAGGGAGATTTCTCGATCTTTAATTCTATTGTCTTCTCTTTATCAAGTGCAGCCCATGGTTCTTTGCTCTTCTCTTTTGCATCTTCTTCTTCTGGATGTGGTCCTTCAATGATATCAATATAATCTCTTTCTTGTAATACTCTTCTTGAGCTATGGTGAAAATCGTTGAGCTTAAGAGGAGTTGTTTGGACATGTTGTGCCTCAGCATTGCAATTGGGTTGAGCTACTCCAATGTGCGGGTTTGGAAGTGGTGGTATGGGTAGTTGAGTGGAGGTGTATATTTGAGATGGATGTGGATGGGGTTGTGGATGGGCATGTGGTTTCCCGCTATATACTTACTGAGCCTACCTGTTATTTGGGTTCGAGTTCAGTTGAGCAGGCATTTGGGAATGCCTTAGCGGAGCAGAAAGTGATGGTTGCGGTTGAGCAGGTGGTGGAGGAAAAGGAGTGGGAGGAGTGTTTTACTGGGGCCTTCACCCTTAATAAGGTGCATTCCACTGAGGTTGTGGCTGAGCATAGGGTTGAAATGGATGAGTAGCTAGTTGGGCATAATATGGATATGTGAAGGACCAAGGAGGAGGTGTGGACCAGGAAGGATGAGTAGGGGGACCCCAAGAAGGCATGGAAGTGGCTTGATAGGGGTTGTAATAGGTCTGGGGTGTCCCTTGCATTCTCTGTTGGTAAGGTAGGGGTCCATGTGGCCTTCTTTTGTTCATATAATAGAGTGGTTCAGTGGCTCTTTTGGCCCCTTGATATGCAGCTTTAATTCCGGGCAAGGAAGGGCACTGGTTTGTAGGATGGTCTTTTTCATAGACAAAACACACTTCTATAGAGTGTAATGGACATGCGTTCCTATGATGCCTTCTAGTGCACCTAGGACAAAAGATGGCCAAAGCCCTCTTGGCTTCCTCTTGCTTCCTTTGGATCTGCAAGGTATCCAATTGCATGGCAGGAAACTGCCTCATATCACTCTTGAAATCTTCCAGCATATTTTACATTCATATTTTCCAACATAAAGGGATGAGTTGGAAGAAAAGTTACTTCTCCCAACATTTCTATTTTCAGCCATTTTCTCCAGAGGGGTGCTTTATTCTTCCTATCCCGTAGATTTTCTTCAAATATGTCTTGTTGTCCATCTAGCGGTTCTTCTTAATCACAACCATCAAAGAAGAGAGAAGGTTGGTTGTGTGAAGCAGTGGGGGTCTTGTGCAAACATTTTTCTGACTTACCTCTACTCCTACAAGGCATGAAAGGAAATCTTTTTGGTTGATTTTTGTTTTTTTCTACTTGTACCTGCAAAACTAAAATAGATTGAATTGCAACTAACTAAAATCTATCGTGCTGAAATGAAATTTGCAGAATTGAAATGAAAGCAAGAAATGACTAATCTATGTTGCAGAATTGAAATTGCAGAAATGAAATGCTAATCTACAATTGCTGAATTGGAATTACAAAATTGAAATTGCGGACTTGAAATGCTAGCTACCCTTACAAAATTGAAATTGCGGAATTAAAATGCTAATCTATGCTTGTAGAATTGAAACGCTAGTCTAGGAAAGCAGGAAATGTCTAATCTACTTTTGCAGAAATGAAATTGCAGAATGGAATGAAACAACTACTTTACTCTTGCTAAAATAAACTACTTAGCAGAAGGTTGCAGTAGAAAATAAAAGAAAAGCAGCAATCATAAATACTCTTACGCTTCCCCGGCAAAGGTGCCAAAAAGATGGTGGGCTCTAGTATTGCAGTAATAATGCTACAACTCCTGGGACTCCCTTCTTTACTTTTATCAACCCAGTAGTTCGTAACAAACTTGGAAGCGATGGTGCTATATGCACAAGTACTAGCTCTTTCGCTGGTTGTCACTTGATCAGCTGGCACAAGTCTGCTAGGAGCTTAAGCCAACTTCTATGAGCTCTTAGAAGAAGATTTTAACTGTGATGGATGAAATCTAACTCAACGAAGGCTAGTCTACTAACAAAAACAAGTTGAAAGCTGAAAAGAAATGCAAACCCTAGCAAACCCTAGTTTTATCGACTAAACCTACTCGTGCAAAAAAAGAGATGAAAGCGGTGGGAATGGATGCCACTGACTTCAAGAAAGGTAAAATGAATGTGACTAAGCTACTTCTAAAGTAAAATCTGGAAAAAATATCTTTTTGCATTTTTGAGTAATTTTGCAGAATTATTATGCATGTACTTTAAACTATTTTTGACTGTGCAGAGGTTGATTGGCAAAAGGAAATGGATTAGGTGCTTGCAGGTGGTTGGGAAGGTGAGAAGAGGGCCTAAGAGGTCCCTAGCACCCTTCCAAATAGTTTCACAGTGCTTAGATCTCGAGAAACCGCTCACGTGAACTTCTACAGGAAGTCTGTAGGGGTTCTACAGGATGTTCTACAGGAAGAGCCAAGAGAGGATTTTGGAGTGTTAACGGTGGAAAAACGATGGGAAAGTGGAAATGGATCATGGATGAGGATGTGAAGGGGTCTAAGACCCGGTAAATGAAACTAACAAGTGATGAAGGTGGTTGTATTTGGTTCAAGGATGGAGGGAGCAAGGTTGCACAAAGATATGGAAATTAGGTCAAGTTGGAAAAGGGTGGCAAATGAAGGGAAGGAATCTAGAATTAGGGGTTGGAGTAGGTGGTATGATGGAGGAAGGATAGACATGGAGGTATTATAGATTCTCTGCACACTATTTCTCAAAGCTGATCGAAGAAAGACTAGAAAAACCAAAGATTTAGCTATTTTGACCTACTTTGACCTAAAAACTAGAAACATGATGAACAGAAGTTGATTGGAAGAAACTCATGCAAGATAACTATGGAAACTAAGCAAGAATAGATTCTAAACATGTAAGTACAACTGGTATCAACTTTCCTAACTAAAAATCTAACACTAGCAATTGCATGAAGAGGCAAAAACAGTGTTTTTGTGGCAGCAAGGACGCCTTGGTCTCAGCTCATGGTCCCAAGGAGGGAGAGGTGAGATCAAGGGTTGCTTGATAGCCTTTTTTGAAGATCTTTTCTGTTACCAACCTATCAAATCAACTTGAAGTAGAAAAAGCTATCTTAATCATCAAAAGTAACAAAGCAAGATCTTAACCTAAATAACAGAATTTATTCTAAGAATGCAGCAAAGACACATAAAATTACACAGAGGAGGTACTAGCACTTGCGTTGGGACCAACCCCAAGAGCTACAGCCTCCTAAGAAAGATTAGAGCTGGTGAAGAGCTGGATTCATCTTTATTGATCAAAAAATAATAGTTACATCCCAAAAATTGTCTACAAGAAAAAGCTCGAAAATGTGCTAATACAGAGCTGCACTAAAGTGCGAAAATAGACAAACAAAATGACTAACCTACTGAATAAAATCTAACTACAATCTGATTAACATCTGACTAACTGAACTGAGCCCCTAAGCCTTCTTATTGATACAAATTGAGGACTCCAACAACTCTCCTAAACTTTAGGAACTCGGTTGCCAAAACTTGCAGTTAACAGCAGTCCTACTTGACTTGCTTGGCTACCCCTTGTGCTCCAAGTTTTTTGATGGAGAATATGAGGTAAGGGCTCATAAATGAAGGGGACACCTTCCTACAAATCCCCTCCCTTGTTCTTCCATGAATTTGGCTGCCAAGTGCTCATTAAACCTTTTATTTTGTCTCAAAATTGACCAAAAATCTGCATAAAGCACACATTAGACGTTTTGGCATAATGGCTAACCCAATTCACGCTATTAGCATAAATATAATAAAAAACATACAATAAACTAATGATAATGGTGGATTAAATTGAATTAGGAGGCTAAATGAGCCCATATAATTACCCATTTATGGGGCTCATCACTGACCATAGAACTCACACGGGAATTCATCAGTAGGGTCACCGGTCTCCCACTTGGACTACCCTGGAGCGAGGAAGAGAAACCATTGGGTCAAGTTTCCAAGAATACCTTTTCCTAGCCTAATGAACATCCTGTGGAGGACAAGAATGGCATCAGGAGAACAAGTATACCTTATCCATGGGATGAGGTCAGTTATCAAATTATGAAATACATCTGCTATGAGGGAAGATACAACATAGTTTATGGGTACTATTTCATACTATTACATGAACTAAGGTATGGCATGGACCTTCCTACATCTAGAAAACTTAGTATTCCATATTTTCTCCTCCAATCCTTAATAGAATCTAGCATCAAATTAAAGGCAGGTGTTCTAGACCAATTGGCTCACCATGGGCTAATTAAATTGCTGGTGGAGGACGCCCTCCACACTTTCACAATCCCCGTAACCTGGGAGATTTTCAGAAACATGACTAAAGAGGATGATATAAAATCTCTCACCTATGACCTTATTCCATCTGAAAGTGAAGAAGAGGAACAAAATGGGGAAGCTGAGAAGGAAATCCATGAAGAAGAAAAGAACACTCAATTGGAGGAAGACGAACCCCACGTAGAAAAAGAAGCAAACCAGATAGGAGAGGAGAAACATGACACCACCAAAGAGGAGCGTAAAGTAGGGAAAAAAAAGAGGCCAAGAACTAAAAGGAAGAAGCCTAAGACAATTTAGAAGAAGGTTGCTATAGGAAAAGCAAAAACTAAGCAAGCGGAGGAGCAAACAAAATTAGAGACAACAGAAGTAAAATCAGTAAAAGTAGAAAAAACAACAGATGAGGAAGAAGAAGCAAGGTAGGAAGAAGTGTCTCCTGAGACACTAGCAAGAGAGGCAACAACTATTCTTGCTACACTTAGTACTCCAGCCACGCTCAAAGGAAAAAGAAAGAGACAACCATCCATGTACTTCAAAGCTTGAAAAAGCATCAGAATAAAGATGGAGAAGCCTCAGCCACCTTCAAAGGAGCCCATCATCATTGAGGATATTCCTACGACAACAGAGGAGGAATCTCCATTCAAAACCCCCATCACTTATGAAAGAGGAAGTCCTAAGACCTAGACTACCTGGAAAGGAAGGCTCAAACTTATGGACTCTAAAACAGTCCTATAGGAGGCGCAGACCACTATACAGGAGACATTGACAAAGCTTCAAGAGACTGAAAATCTTGAAAAGAAGGCAGAACAACAAACCAAGGAGGAAGATAATGCAAAAGAGATACCAAAGCCTAACCCTCAACCTAACTTAGGCTCTTACTATAACCTTCTAGAAGGGGTGAAGATCATCCCATAAAAGTTTGTAGTCCATCTTTTCTTTGAGCTGGAAAAGGAAAGAGTAGGGACCCATACATGGATGTAGATTGTAAAATCAAGAGAGGTGGAAGACATTGGGCACATGGAAAACAAATTGAGGGAAATGGGCAAAGAATTGAGCCTGGTCAGGAATACAGAAAGCATCAGAAGAGCTCAATTGGGGATAGAAAATGAAATGTTAAATAAGTAGCTGTAAGAAAGGGAACCGCGGGGAGGAAATGAGCTATCAATCTTAAAAAGATAGCAATAAGAAGATGAACCCCAGGCAGACATTGAGACATTAATAAGATAGCAACAGGAAAGCGAATCCCAGGCAAAAAATGAGGTGTTAATCTTAAGAAGGCAACTACAGGAAAGGGAAGCCCAATTAGCCTGCATGGCTAGCTGGGATATGGAGGCATTACAGTGCAAGAAACTAGCCAAATCATATGCAGTGAATCTCAAGGATCAGTGGCTCCAATTTCAGATCAAGACACTAGCCTAGAGGGGTACAATACCTTCTAAGGATTATGGCCAATTCATGAATCTATGTGATCACAGTTCAGTTGAGGACAAGGCAAAGCTGGCAGAGTTTTAATTGCACAACATGGCCCTTACTGACATGAACCTATGGGATCCCAATTCTATCTTAGGAGACTTGTAGCTGATGGCCATGGCATCTTGGATGAGCCATGAGGAGAAAAGGGCAACAAAAATCCAGAAAATGATGGCAAAAGAGCTGAATGAACCCCTGATGGTTAGAGTACAACAAAAAAACCCCATGGAAATCATCTATTCCCACCAACACCTTGCAGCTAATCCTCAAAGTGTCCCCGAATATGTTGATAAGCAGGCCCAAACTATTGCACATTTCGAGGACATGGAGAAATTGTTTGGAGATGACTGCATTCATTCCTACATGAGAAGGTGGAACACATTGCCACATAGCCTACGAATCAAGGATTATCGCTCCCCAAATAGGATGAGGGAAGCGATGAGGAGGGTGCCACTGTATAAGCGTTCTATAAAAAGTTTGAAGGCCAATTGGATTGGCCTCAAGTTCAATCATCCATTGCTGCTAGAACTATTGGAAGGAGTAAAAGAGGAGGAAGAATAGAAATAGTCGGAAGAGGTGGATAGAAAGGAAATATTCCATGATAAAGACAAATATATCACATCAAAAGCATGGGATGTTAGGGAATCTATCAGAACCATCAAGGATGAAGAGTTAGACTAGTTGCTCAGAGGATGAGCAACCCATTCAATACAGGGGTGATGATGAGCCCCAAAAATGGGTAATTATATCGGCTCATTTTTCCTCTTAATTCGACTTAATCCACCATTTTGATTAGTTTATTGCATGTTTCTGAATATATTTATGCTAATAGAGTGAATTGGGTTAGTCATTTTGCCATGTAGTCTAATGTGTGCTTTATGCAGATTTTTTGGTCAATTTTGCACAAAGTCAAGGGATTTATGAGAAAATGGTGGCAAATACTCGAGGAAAATAGGGAAGATGATTTGTTGGGGGGGGGGGAGGGTGTTTACTTCATTTATGACCCCTTTCCTTGAATCCTTCATCAGCAACTTGGAGCACAAAGGTCCACATTCCAAGGGGCAGTGGAGCAAGTAAAGAAGGATTATTGTTTATCTCCAGTTTTGGGAAGCCAAGCTCCTTGATTTTAGGAGGAATGTTGGAGGACTTCATTTTTATAAATAAGGGATCTTAGAGCCTCAATAGGTTATCTATTCATTAGTAAAATTTCTGTGTTTTTGTGCAGCACTTGTTCAACTCATTTTTGAGTTTCTTTTGGAGAACAGTTCACATAATGTGACTATTATTTTCGATAATGAAAATGAAATATTTCTTGAGCCAGTACTGATCTCATTCAGAAGGCTGAAGATCCTGGTTTAGGGCCCAACCCCATGCTACCTAGCCCCTCTTGCTTTGTACTTATATTTTTTGGCTTCATTTCATGAGTTAATTTCTGTTACTTAGATTCATTTTACTTTGTTTAGATTAGGTTGCTTTTGATGGTTTGTAAAGCTGTTTTTGTTTTAGTTGTTCAAGTAGGTTAATGTAGTGATAGAATAAGATTCAAAAAGGCCAACAACAGGCCCTGATCTCCTTTCTCCCTCTACTGCTGCCACCAAAAACATAGTTTTGCTCTCCCATGCAATTTCTAGTGTGAGGACTTGATTTGGAAAGATTAATGTATTGCTTCAGATTCAGTTGCCTAGATAAATTTATGTTCATTTACAATAGATCTCTCTGCATGATTTTATATTCAAGGGTTACTATTTAACATTTTCTGTTTGAAGGTCCGAAATTAGGTCAAGCTGGAGAAATTTATGTTTTCATGGTATAGTTAGTCCTTTCTTTGATCAGTTTTTGTAAGTAGATGTGCAGATCTCTTGCAATACACCTCAGCTCACCATACATCCATAATGCAGCTAGCACCATCCCACTTCTCATAGATTCCCCAAGTCATTCGCAACATTTCACCAATCTGCCCTAATTTCTGCGTTCCTCCATAAGCTGCCCTCTTTCCATTTGAGCAACTTCAACCATCATGTTCCCTATTGATCTTCCTTGACAAGTTCCAGACACCTCAACACTTTCATCTAGCCTTCACTTACCCTTTTCCATCATTTTTCCACCTTCAAAACTTCCAAAAATAGCTCTTGGCCTCCTCCTGTAGATCCCCTGCAGCCTCCTATATAATTCCCTATAAGTGGTTTTTTGAAATCCGATTGCAATGGAAGTCTTTAGAAGGATACTAGGGGCTTCTTAGGACCTCTCCACACCTTCTTCCACCTCTGCAAAAACCAATTCCATCTTCCTTCGCCACCTAACCTCTGCCCAATCACAACCAGATAAACTACAAGCATAATAATTTCACATAAAAACACTCAAAAGCACAAAAAGGATGTTTTCTTCTCATTTCTTTTCAGAAGTAGCTTGAATAAATGTAATTTACCATTTTCAATAGTTAATGGCACTCATTGCATCAGTTTCTATCTCTTTTTCTGCAAAGGTAGGGTTAGTTGGATAAATTAGGGTTTGCTAGGGTTTTCTTTACATTCCAGACTTCTTTCTCTTTCTACAAATAGAATAGCCTCCATAGAGTTAGCTTTCTTTCATCACAGTTAAAAGATTTTTTTGAGAATTGATATAAGTTGGCTTAAGCTTCTAGTGATCTTGTGGCAGCTAACCAAGTGACAGCCTGCAGTAAGAGCTAGTATTTGTGCATATAGCATTGTCGCTTCCAATTGTTACAAACTACCGATTTGATAAAAGTAAAGTTGGAAGCTGCAGGAGTTGCAGCATTATTGCTGCAATACTGGTGCTCACCAATAATGGGATAAAGTATGTCATTGGAAGGAGACCAAGAGCAGTGCTATTGCATACTAAAATTTCTGACTTACCTAAAGAAATCCATGATTTTTTACAGGAATTTGGCGACATTATGGTGGTGATTTACCAGACAAGTTACCACTAAAGCGAATTATCAGTCATCACATAGATTTCATCCCCAGAGCTGCTTTACCAAACAAAGCTGCTTGCTGGATGAGTCTTAAGGACAATGAAGAGATCAGGAAGCAGGTACAAGAATTGTTAGACAAAGGATTGATACGAGAAAGTTTAAGTCCCTATGCAGTTCCGACAGTTTTAACTCCTAAGAAAGGAGACGAGTGGCGGATGTGTACTGATTCAAGAGAAATAACTAAAATTACTATTACGTATAGGGTTTCATTGCCATGAATGGATGACATGATGGATTGCTTGAGTGGAGTAGCATATTTTTCGAAAATAGATCTAAAGAGCGGATACCACCAGATTAGAATAAGAGAAGGGGACGAATTGAAAACAACTTTCAAAACCAATGAAGGTTTGTATGAATGGCTGGTGATTCCATTTTGGTTGAGTAATACTCCTAGCACTTTCATGTGCCTAATGAACGAGATGTTGAAGGGGTTCATTGGAAAATTCATGATTGTATATCTTGACGATATACTAATTTTCAATAAGACCGAGGAAAAAAAAATTCGACATGTTAGATATGTTTTTGAGAAGTTGCAGCAAAATAAGTTGCTGATAAATTTTAAAAACTATTCTTTATTTCAGAAAGAATTAGTCTATTTAGGTTATGTGATTTCAGAAAATGAGCTGAAAATGGACCCAGAATAGGTTTCAACTATAATCAACTGGCCATCCCTTAAGAGTTTGTTCAAAGTTCAGAGTTTTCACAGGTTGGCAAGTTTCTACTGCAAGTTTATAAAGAATCTTAGTGGAATCTGCGCACCCATGTTGGATACCATCAAAAAGTCAAGTCAACCTTTCCATTGGACTGAAGCTGGAGAGAAAAGTTTCTAGATATTGAAGAAGAATATGACTGAAAGGCCAATTTTGAGATTTCTTGATTCTAACAAACTTTTACAAGTTTGTTGTGATGCCAATGGTACAGCCATTGGAGCCGTATTCAACTAGGAAGACAAACCAATAGCTTTCTTGAATGAAAAATTAAATCAATGTAGGAAAAAATACACGTCTTAAGATAAAGAGTTTCTTGTTGTCGTCCAAGCATTGAAGCATTGGAGACATTATTTTTTGGGTAATGAGCTTGTCTTGTTTTCTAATAATTCTACATTATAGTATGTTATGCAGCAACATAAGCTGAATAATAAAGACACAATTTTTTTTTAGTACTTGTAGATTTTTACGTTCGTATTGAAGCATATCAGTGGTTAAGCCAACAAGGTAGTAGATGCACTAAGTAGAAGAGTTTTACTCTACAAGAGAGCATGATACAAGTGTTGGGTTTTAAACGCCTTAAGGACTTGTATCAAACCGATGCAGATTTCAAGGAGGTTTATGAAGCCTGCCAAAATCCCTTGTTGAGGAATAATAGTCCATGGCTGGACTATAACTTACAAGAGGAACTATTATTCAAGGGAGGACAACTGTGTATTCCAGAATGTTCGATGAGGGAGAACATCATCTGGGAAAAACATAGTGGAGGTCTAGCTAGACATTTTGGCATTGATAAGACCTTGGATTAGCTCAATCATTTTTACTACTAGCCAAGGATGCAAAGAGACATGAAACGATATGTAACTAGGTGTAAAGTGTGTCAGTTGGTGAAAGGGCACAGCCAGAATACAAGGTTGTATACACCCTTGCCTGTTCCAAACAGACCATGGGACTCAGTTAGTCTGGACTTTGTCTTGGGTCTGCCAAAAACATAGTGGGGTTTTGACTCCATCATGGTGGTGTTGGACAATTTCTCCAAGATGGCACACTTCATCCCTTGCAGGAAATAGTGATGCCACCCATGTAGCACACTTGTTTTTCACTGAAATTGTCATGCTGCATGGCTTACCGAAGTCCATCATTTCCGATAGGGATGTGAAATTCACAAGACATTTCTGGCACACCTTGTTGAAAAAGTTGGACACAAAGTTAAACTTCAGCTCCGCTTATCACCCACAGACTGGTGGGTAGGCGAAGGTGGTGAACAAGAGCTTAGGAAACTTGCTATGGAGTCTAGATGGGGAAAATTCATGGATCTGGGATCATGTACTTGCCCAAGAAGAAATTGCTTTCAACGATTCACCAAATCGAAGCATGGGAAGTAGTCCTTTCCAGATTTTGTATGGAATGCATCCTCAAGGAGTGCATGAGTTACGATATTTGGGACAGTTAGAAAGAAGAAGCATTGATGGGGAAGATTTCACAAGAGTAATTAACAATCTACATGAGTAGGCGAAGTCAAAATTACAGGACAACATTCAAAGGTACAAACAGAAAGCAAATATTGAAAGACAGGAGGTACAATTTAACGTAGGGGACACTGGTTTTTTCAACACATTGATAGATATGTAAATTTGGGTTTTTACGCACACAGGTTGGTCTCTATTGCTGCATGTCTTCATTGCAAGGGAATTTTTTTTTTTTTTTTTAAACTGATGAGGAGATTTCATAAGCAGAAGAAAAGAATGGGTAAACACATTGAATCATGCAGGCAGACTTCCACTGTTCTCAATGCACAGGCATAATTTTTACTCTCATTTTTCAATTTAATGTTGTATTCAATTCACCATTTTGCATCAACAAATCATGCGCAAAGAAGTTTCCCTGATCCTACTTCGTTTTGAGCTTGAACTTTGCTAAAAATCCCAGGTTTTCTTTCTACATGGTTGTTTTCTGTGTTTCTTGTAGAACGAAATGACGCTTTCTGTAGAGCCTGATAGGTGGGAGATCTTTTAAAAACGACAGAAATCTTAAGAAATTAGGCAGGAATCTTTTAGAGGACCACTCGTTAACTGATCTGGACGTGGTGGATGCGTGCTTCAGTTGTGACCACAGTTGAACAAAGAGTGGTGAGATTTTCAGCCAAGCATCATTTAATTTCAGCTTGATTCATGGTGATGGAGTGAGGTGGCCAGGTGTACGTGGCCACATGTAGACTGCAGTGTCATCATGGGACTGGATGTCTTCTTCCTGAAATACCTTACCATTAGTTGCACTAGAGTTCAAAATCTCTACCACTTTCTATTTTTTATTTCACGTGAATTACCTGTACACGCATGCTGCATGATTTCTGGCTGAGCACTAGAGAACTGGATGAGGGTGGCCAGTTGGCTAGCCACTGATTTTTTTAACCACAACCATCTCATTGTTAACACAGTTCTCAAATTATATTCATGCAATCAGAGGAACGAGTTTAGTCACGTACCTGGAAGTTGAATATGGCTGCTATGAGGTGCTTTTCGCTGCTGCATGTGTTTCTGTGGTTACATGATGGCTTGGTTGCTAATTCATGGCTATTTTTCTTGTGTAGGTACCCTCTGGCTGGATCTATGCTGTAGGAATTTGTTCCCACGTTCAGATCTGCACCCTCAAGCTGCTGATGTTAAATTTTCACAGGACATAAACTTGTTTTCGCCGTTTCTCTCGAATGATAGACCAGATAGATCTGAAACTTTTTGAGCATGCTCCTATCATCATTATGCACCTCCCATAGCAAAATTATGATCAATGGATGCACATATTTTGAGAAAAATGGGAAATGGCTGAATATTACAGAGATCAATTTCTCAGAAACCGTGCATCAGAATCGACTGAAACTGCTTGGGTAGGTTATTGTCACCCATATGCATTTCCCCATGAAACATGTTTTGAAATGGATGCATGGATATGGAGAAAATGCAAAAATGGCTGAATGTGATGGAGGCTAATTTCTTAGAAACCGTGCACGGGAATTGGCTGAAATTGCTCAAGCATGTTGCCATCATCCCTATACAACTCCAGGAGGACTTATGAACCCTTGATGAAGCTCCCATGTTCACCAAACTGCTTTTTAAAATCCCTTTCCAGCCTTCTGTAATTTCTACAGGAACTTCCTGTAGAAAACACAGTTTTCATAAAAGAAGTACGATGAGGTGGAAAAAATGGTGGAGAAAGGTGAGGGATGGAAACAGGGGTGGCTGTAGGCCTAAAAAATAGATTCCAACCTTCATATTCCCTTCCAAAATCGAATTTGGGTTTCCTGAAGGTTCTATAGGATGTTTCCTATAGAAATACAGAACTTTCTGTAGAAACGCTTGGAACTTCCTATAGAAAAGCCTGGAATTTCCTGTAGAAAGCCCAAAACTTCCTGTAGAAAGCCCAATCTTGACATGAATGTGACCAAATCCTAGGAGATGTGAGTGGCCATGGAGGGAGTGTCTGAAAGGATGTCCTGGAGCCTGGTACAGACTCTTGTCCACATTTTGTGCGCCCCTCTTTTCCTGCAATGTATTCACTGCAACCTGCAATTTTTCACAGAGATTAGTCATGTTTCCTTTTTTTTTTTTTTCTTTACTTTTTTTTTTTTGAAAACAACTAGGGTGCCTCATGGAGGTTTTCACCCTAATTTCCTGCCCTGGGCACCTCCAAGGGAGGTTTAGAATCAGGGATCTTATTCTCTCTTTCTTTTTTTTTCTTTTCATTCTTTTCTTTTTTTCCAACCCATTGACTACCTCATGGAGGTTTTCAATCAATGAGCCAATCTAAGGTGCCTCCGAGGAGGTTTTCACCTTAGTTTTTTCCTCTCATTTCCATTTTTTTCATTTTTTTCATTTTTTTTTCTTTTTTCTTTTTTTTTTCTACCCTACCCTACTTGAAAAACAAAATTGTTCTCAAGTATAAGAATACTTCCAATGGAGCCATGTGCACATCGAGATTAGAGACAAAATGATGTGAAGGTTTGAAATGCATGCTTTAACAGCTATTTGGATTTCAAACACCAAATGATTTGACTTTGAAGGGATCAAACATAGCTAAAGAAGAGAGTATTTCTACAACTTAGTGATCGTCTAAAACCATATCTCAATATAGCTCTGATATCCTTGGTCCTTTTGCTGATCTGGATCATTCTCCATATCTTCTTCTATCATGACTTGCACATCTTCCTCTTTTTGCTGATTTTTCTCTTGAGTACATGGAGGATTTGATGGTAACCATGATGGAACTCTTTTGATCTCTAATTCTGATGTCTTCTCTTCATCAAGTGTAGCCCATGGTTCTTTGATATTGTCTTTTGAATCTTCTTTTGCTGGATGTGGTCCTTCAATGCTTTCAAGATAATCTCTTTTCTGTAATACTCTTCCGGAGCTATGGTGAAGATCATTGAGCTCAAGAGGAGTCATTTGGATAGGTTGTGCCTCAACTTTGCAATTGGATTGAGCTACTTCATTGTATGGTTTTGAGAATGGTGGTACAGTTAGTTGAGTGGAGGTGTACTTTTGATGTGGATGGGGTTGTGGTTGGGCAGGTGATGGATGCAAATGAGCGGGAGGAGAGTTGTATTGGGGCCTCCACTCCTGATGAGGTGCATTCCACTGAGGCTGTGGCTGAGCATAAGAGTGAGATGAATGAGCAGTTGCTTGGGCATAATATGGATCTGTGAAGGAACAAGGAGGAGGTTTGGACCAGGGAGGATGAGAAGGGGGACCCCAAGAAGGCATGGAAGTGGCTTGATAGGTGTCGTAATAGGTCTGAGATGTCCCTTGCATTTCCTGCTGGTAAGGTATGGGTCCATATGGCCTCCTTTGGTTCATATAATAGAGTGATTCAATGGCTCCTTTGGCTCTCTAATATGCAGCATTAAGTCCAGGCAAGGAAGGGCACTGATTCGTAGGATGGTATTCTTCACAGATGAAACACACTTCTATGGAGTGCAATGGAAATTCATTCCTAGGATGATTTCTAGTGCACCTAGGACAAAAGATGACCAAAGCCCTCTTGGTTTCCTCTTGCTTCCTTTGGATCTGTATGGTATCCAGTTGCATAGCAAGAAACTGCCTCATATCACTCTTAAAATATTCCAGCATATTGTCACATTAATCTTTTCCAAAATAAAGGGATGAATTGGAAGAAAAGGTACTCCTCCCAACATTTCTGCTTGTAGCCATTTGCTTCAGAGGAATGTTTTTTTCTTCTTCTTCCCTTGAGGTTCTTCAAATATATCTTGCTATCCACCTAAGGTTTCTTTAATCACAGCCATCAAAGAAGAGAGAAGGTTGGCTGTGTGAAGCAGTGGGGGTGTTGTGCAATCATTTTTCTGAATTATCTCTACTCCTACAAGGCATGAAATGAAATCTTTTTGGTTGATTTTTGCTTTTTCTCTACTTGTACCTACAAAACTAACATAGATTGAACTGCAACTAACTATATTGCTGGAATGAAAATGTGGAATTGAAATGAAAGTAGGAAAGGACTAATCTATTTTGCTGAAATGAAATTGCAGGAATGAAATGCTAAGCTACGATTGCAGAATTGAAATTGCGGAATTGAAATGCTAATCTACGCTTGCAGAATTGAAATTGCCGAATTGAAATGCTAGGAAATGTCTACTCTACTTTTGCAGAAATGAAATTACAGAATGGAAATGAAATAAACTACTTAGCAGAAGGTTGTAGTAGAAAATAGAAGAATAATAGCAATCACCAATACTCTGACGCTTCCCCGGAAATGGCGCCAAAAATAATGGTGGGCTCCAGTATTGCAGTAATAATGCTGCAACTCCTGGGACTCCCTTCTTTACTTTTATCAACCCAGTAGTTCGTAACAAACTTGGAAGCGACGGTGTTGTATGCACAAGTACTAGCTCTTGCCACAGTTGTCACTTGGTCAGTTGGTACAAGTCCGCTAGGGCCTCAAGCCAACTTCTATGAGCTCTAAGAAAAAGCTTCTTAACTGATGGATGGAAGCTAACTCAAAGGAAGCTAATCTACTTGCGAAAAGAAACTGAAAAGCTGAAAGAAAGCGCAAACCTTAGCAAACCCTAATTTTACCAGCTAGTCCTACTGATGCGAAAAAGAGGATGCAAGCTACTGAAAGAGATGCCATTACTTCTAGGAAGGTAAAATACATGCGTCTAAGCTACTTCTATCTGAAGAAAACATCTTTTTGTATTTTTGAATAAGTTGTCAGAATTATCATGCATGTGCTTTCACTGTTTTTTATTGTGCAAAGGTGGATCGGCGAGAGGAAATGCTTGGAAGAGGCAAGGAAGGTTCAGAAAGGGCCTAAGGGGTCCTAACACCCTTGCAGAGAGTTTCACATAGTTTTGCTATCACGAAACCTTATTCGTGAGCTTCTACAAGAAGTCTTCAGGGGTTCTACAGGATGTTCTGGAATTTCTAAAGGATGTTCTGTGATTTTCTACAGGATGTTCAGAAATGGGATTTTGGAGCATGGATGGAGGGAAAAAGGTGGAGGAATGAGTATGGAGGTGAAATAGGGGTGTAGGGGAGTTCAAGACTTGGACGATGGAGTTTAGGAGTGGCATAGATGGTTAGATTTGTTCAAGGAGGGATGAAATGATGTTGCACAAGAAGATGAGAATCATGGCAAAGTAAGCGAATGAGGCAAATGTAAAGTAAGGGTTCTAAGTGAAGGATGAAGCACGTAGGTTGGATGGAGTATGGGTAAGTAAGGAAGGATAACAGGTACTCTGCAAGTGGTTTTAAAAACTGAACAAACAAACACTTATAAAACCTATGACCTAGTTACTTCACTCTATTCTGACCTAAGTAACAACAAAAGGAAATGAACAGAAGTTTATTCGAAATGAAATGCGTGAAATGACTATACAAATAAGCAAGCATGAGCTGAAGCATTTAAACACTACTAATATCAGCATCTGCAAATGAGGATTCCAACACTAATGATTGCATGGCAAAGCAAAAAATAGTGTTTTTGTTGGCAGCAATGTCACCTTTGTCCCAGCTCACGATCCCAATGAGGGAGAGGTGAGATCAGAGGTGCTTGAGGCCCTTTTTCTGAAGATATTCCCTGTTGTTAACCTATCAAATAAATCTGAACATGAAAAGCTACTTTAACCATAAAAAACAACCTAAATAACAAAACAAGATTTAAATCTAAATAACAGATTTTATTCTAAGAATGCAGCAAAGACACATAAAAGTAAACAAAGGAGGCACTGGGCACTTGAGATGGGCCCAATCGCAAGAGCTACAGCCTCCTAAGAGAGATTAGAGCTGGTGCAAAGCTGGATTCATCTTTATTACTCAAGAAATAATAGTTACATCAAAAACTGTCCACAAGGAAAACTTGAAAATGTGTTGAAATGCAGAGCTAAACTACTACCTAAAAAATGACTAAAATCGAACTACAAACTAGCTAACTTCTGCCTACAAAGTGACTTACTGAAACGAGGCCCTAAGCCCTTTTATTTATACAAATTAATGACCCCAACAGTCCTCCGAAACTTTAGGGACTCGGCTGCCCAAAACTTGCAGTTAATAGCAGTCCTACTTGACTTGCTTGGCTGCCCTTGTGATAATCGATTTGGTGGCCCTTGAACTCCACGCTAATGGTGGAAAATTCGAGGTAAGGGCCCATAAATGAAGGGGACACCTTCCTAAAAATCCTCTCCATGAATTTGGCTACCAAGTGCTCATTTAAACCTTTGATTTTGTCTCCAAATTGACCAAAAATACTGCATAAAGCACACATTATACTTGTTGGCATAATGACTAACCCAATTCACTCTATTAGCATAAATATAATAAAAAACATGCAATAAAATAATGAGAATGGTGGATTGAGTCGAATTAGGAGGTTGAATGAGCCCATATAATTATCCATTTTTGGGGCTCATCAATGGGATATATGGTAAATCCTGGAGAGTGGGTCTCGCTATAGGGCCTAGTGATCCTTGGATCAAAATGTGGATTACAGTAAAGCCTAAGAGACTAGGAGGCACTAAAATTCCTCATGGTGTAGGCGGATAACTCTGGTAGCATTCATGCTTGTTTGGTTCTTTTTGGTTGGTTATGGGCCCCGCATTTATGGTTGGAATATGGAACATGGGTGATTGGCTGAAAAGAAATTTGGCTTAGCCAATATGTGGTCGGGTGGAAAGTGGTAGTCACATCCCTAGTTGATTTCTATATTCATTAATGAGAAACGCATTCCCTTGGATTTTCATGTGTAACCATACTCGGTTATATTTGGATCCTAAGATTGATGTATTCATGGTATTTATGTTGTTATGGTGTCAGTTATAAGCATGTATTCTAAAAATGATGATGTATGGCTCTCCTCATCTTTCTATTTGTAAATGAATAAAGAATGTATCTATGACCTGATAGATGGTACTGCAGTTAATTATGTAAGGGAACAACAATTCTTATCGATTCTAATATAAGTATAAGACCCCTATGTTCAAATATACATTTAAACTTGTAGATTCATTTATGCCAAATGTTTGAAAGAATGTGAGTCTTGGTTGGCGATGGGTAAAACAATTCTTGGAGTTAGTTTTTGGTTTATTAGTCTTGTCATAATGTATTTAATGGATTTCCAAAGTTATAGCAAGCTATAGGTAGTGGCTGGAATTTTGGGCTAGAAAAGTACCTTAAATCCCCTGGAATCTAGCATAGGTGTACTGGAAATAATCCCTAGACGGAGGCATGCAGGCTTGTGGGAGCGTCGAGATCTCTTTTGATAATCGCATCCCCATAGAATGGGAACGTCCATAGGATTAATACCATAGAAACTAAGTGGGACACATGGGAATGATACTTGAGTGGTTGTGATGGATCTTGGGGGTATTGTTGTTGATGTGGAAGGTATGTTTGATGTGCTTCCATCTATTCCACTTCCTTAAGGTCACCTAGGAGGTTGAATCATATCATAGTAGACTCTCATCACATGTTTACCCTAGTTGGACAATTACTTGGGTACATGTGGGATGAGGGTGTTACAGAGTGCTATCAGATCATGGTTCACCACTGGGACTGGATGGGCAGTGTGTTGGTTATGAATTCATGTCAGTTGCATATGTGTTCCTTATGATTGCAGTCCATGTGCTTGTTGAATTTGCATGGTGTTGATCATGGTTGTAGTAATGTCATCATATGAAGGTTTATGGTGTTGTTGTGGGATGCATCATCATGAGTGCGTGTTGTATATGCATTTGTTATGCATGTCGATGTCTATATGTTGTTACGCATGCATTTTCATGGGTATGGTCATGCATGTATAGTGGGTCAAGCATGAATTGTGAGGTCATTTTATGCAAGTAGGTCATCATGATGTTATTGGTATGTTATGATCCTAATGAGTTGGCTAAGATAATGTAGAAGATGCAAATAATTAAAGTGAAGTTGCAATATTGGACCTCGAGGCAAGAGCATGTCGTCATACATGTTTGTATGTTGGGAATGCAGGCATGTAGGTTTCAGATTGTTATATGCATTAGGGTTATATACATTACCTTTATGTACATGCCTATTGGGGTTGTGGTTACATACATGATAGATGCTAGTTGATTAGTATAGTCATATGCACATGTGTCAGATAGTGATGAATGATAGTAACTTATAGTTGTATGCATTGCTATTTTTGTTTTACGTTATATAACTTGATGATTATGTTATATGTTGTTGACGAGTATGTTATAAGTTAACTTGTTATAATTATATGATAGTTAGCTCAATGATTAGGTTATATGTTGTTGATGAACATGATATAAAACTTGTTGTTATACGCTAATAATTTGATGATTAGGGTTATTACATTAAGATCTTGATGTTATATGTGTTTTGTTCACCTGGATTGGTATATGCGGATGGTTGGGGTTATGACTTTGAGGTATGAGTCAACATATTTGTGAAATTTCATTGTACTAATCTAGATTGATGGTGCATGTGTGATTGTTATGCATGAATGAAAATGTTTACGAGTTTATGATGTGAACATGCTAGCTAGTGACTATGATGAATACGATGACCCTATTTATGTTTGAATTGATATGTTGTGAAGTTAGATCATGCTAATCTAGCTTGCTTGTATAGAGAATATAGCCTCCCCTAAGATACATTAAGGTATGAGTTTTCTTATGTCATATATTTGGTTCTTGACTATTTGATTATGTTGTCTATTTGATGTCTATTATGTCTCCTAGTTGATTTATATAACATCATACATTTATAGTTTGTTTCATGTTTGATGAATTACATAATATGAGTATGTTTTGCAATGATCTCAATTTAACATGATTATAATAATACATATGTGTTGAGACAACTAATATGCACTTGAGTGTAGTAGGTAACAGTTCAAGCATTATGTCTGTTGGGCCATGAAAATGGTATAATTCTTCTCTCTATTTCCTTAAATAAACATGATGTGTTTTAGCAATTTGCCTTTAATTTGTAATGATTTAAGAGAAAAAGGATAATGAAAGCAAGTTAAAGATAGTATACTTAGTTTGAGTCTTTTAGATATCAAAAAGGTTATAATTTGAGTAAATTGTTATTAAGATCAGTCCAATCAAATGAATGTTGTTCCCACGAGATATTAGAGCAAGATGTTGGATCAGCCGATGTCGTATTTGTGGAAAATTATAGCTCAATCCCTGAGCGTGATTGAAGAATGAAGTAAGAGGAAACTAATCATTACTATTCGAAGATCTTAGGTTAAAAGAGAAATCTAGAAAATCTGTCAATTCTTAGGATAGCTCCATATTTAGTTTTTAATGTAATATATAAGTCAGCAAGTGAAGAGACAGAGGAGCTTTTTTATTATTACTTTTCACTGCATATTGCACACAACAATCTAAATTTGAACTTTATCAAGGTCATTATGTAAAACTCTTTGAAGTTAATGAATTTGCACAAGATCTTACCTTAGTCCTTAGTATCAATTTTATCTAAGACAATACTTCTAGAGATCGTGGATCTAGTCAATGGAGGTTCTACTGTCTCTTATGTATCATTATTAGTTAGTTTCCTTTCAACATTCGCATTACTTTTGTTTCTATTCAGTTGCTTTTTCTATCGTGGTAGATAATCGACTAAATTATGTATCTCCTCAAATTGTTCATTGGATTGTGTTACATGATGTAAGGTTTGAGTTTATGAATTCCATAAGGTATCTTTAAGAAGTAAGACTTTTAAGCATTCATGTGATTTACTAGTCTTCCTTATGCATAAGATTTGTTGAAGGATAGATAGAATGGTGGATGAATTAAAATAATCTTCTTTCATAAGATTGTAATTGTAGGAGTAATTATTTGCTATCATCATTTGTCTCTAGAATGATTGAATTAGGATAATGTTTAGTGTAACCTTTTCGTAGCAATCATTTTATACTCTTACATAATCTAAGTATCTATTCTTACATATATTGTGTTGATCTCCTTGAAATAAGAGATGAATGAAAGGTTGATAAGATTAATGAAGGCATGATTAAGGTGAGTTTAAAGAGTTATCTTAGTGCCCAACATTTTGACATTGTCGATGGGGAGGTTGTCAAATCATAGGTTGTATCTCTGGGAGGTCAGGTATTGAAGACAGAAGGTAAGAACTTACACATGCAACAAGTAAAAATATTGCACCTAGTGCCCATTTTTGGTTGTTACAATTAGGGTATGTAAGCATGTATGACTAATAAAAAGGATAGGAATCAGGTAGTAACATAATAGAATCTAGTATCAAAAATCACAAAAATCCAGGGACCAGTGAGCCTTGGGAGAGTGACCTTCATCGATGAAATTATTCAAAAAAATGAAATTCAAGTATGAGTAGAACCCCAAATATTATCTGGGAAGAGCTCTATCGTGATCCCTCAAGCAGTAGAATCACCAACTGTATGTCATGTTGAGATTCACTGTAAAAACTGAAGGACTTGAGTAAAGCTTCAAAAGAACATTTATTCAACACTCTAGTCCTTCACAAAAGGGAAATTATTGCAATTCAAAAGAAGGAGAAGGAGAAACCAGTGGAGCAGATCCATGATCCTTAGGGTTAAGATCTCCTGTGATATCAATAGAAGAGAAACTGCCAAAGATCCCCGACTTAGGCAGCATAATAAAACCCCCTTGAGAGCCAAGTAATATCCATAAATTCCCTGCTCAAATAATACCTCATGATCAAGAAATCCCTGAAAATTATTGGCAGATTTTTTATCAGATGGCAACCCAAGGGAAACAAAACCAAACTTTGGCATTGGAATATCATATTGTCAACCGAGTGGCTAATGACCCAATGAAGGTTATCCCTTTACGAAATATACCAATCTTTCATGGGATGACCTTAGAGGATCTAGATGCATTTTTATTTAAGTTCAATGTGTTGTGCAAAGGTTACAATTATACCACCTGTTACACTAAAATTTGTCACCATGACTATCTGCAGTTAATATGGCTCCATCAATAGTCATATTATCCTCCTTGTCAAGCCTGATACCTTTGCTCTCCATGTCAAACTTCAAGAAAGAGAGAAAGTCATTAAAAATCATGTTTATCTCTGGGTATGTAGGTTCTCTCTACCTTGCCTGCGTGTACGCATCCCAAGCTCATTGTACCTGCATACTTGTATGCTCTGTAAGTCAAGGGATGGGTGTGTACTCCTGTAAAGGTCAAAAGGCGCGAGTTTCATCCTAAAAAAGTTACTTCTGGTCACTTCTAGAGCATTCTAAAAGATTGTTTGACGTGTATTGAGCGCCTCCAGATGGTTCATGCATCCCTATCATAGAGGAACTTATCCCATCAAGAGAGGAACTACCCCATCCAAAAGAGGGAGTATCCCATTGATGTTGGACCTGAATAACTTCCTCTAGAATACTATAAATACAGGCATTGGGCCAGAGGAGGGGAGGTTGAAAGATGAACATTCCAAAGGGTAGATGCTGCTGGAATTAGGACTTCCCTGTAGAAACTTGTGAGGAGAGATTACCATCCTTTCTTGTTTCACTTGGAAGTGGGTGAGCTTGTCAAAGTAGACAAAAACTCTTGCTAGACCCTAGGAGGAACTTGCACAACAACAAGGCTCAGGTTGTAATGGTTTATTTTGTTTCCTACTAATACAAATAAGTCCATTCTTCTCAAGGATTTGTTATTAATGAATTGTTTCATATACTCCTTGGTCTATATGTTGAATATGTTTTGTTTTATGGGATATTCAGGTGTTATGTAATCGTTTGATTGTTAGTGTATGCAGGTTTCAAAGTGAAGGAGGAGCTCATCTGGATCGACGAGGCTAGACTACTACAACAACGTTTGGACTTCAGGTAGGATCGAAAACACTTGGTTTCTCGTATGAGAATGCATGTTTAGACAAGGATTGCTCTTAATTGTCTTGTTTGTCACTAGAAAGTCTTAGGCTTCTAGGGAGGTTGGTTTTGTCCGCAAGATTAACTCTTTCTGCATGACAAATTGGCGACTCCGTTGGGGAATCCATTGATGTGATTGATTTTTCCTTTGAGTGACACTTTGATTCTGAAAAGAGTCATTTATTTTTTGGTTTATGATTTTTTGACTGTGTCTTTGGGTCAGCTAGCTTAGAGTTAAGTTAGAATTTAGTTTTTCTTAATTTTTCAGTAGTACGCACCCTGTGAGTTAGACATAGTGTGTACCTGTACGCACTGTATCTTTGTACACAGAGCGTGGACGCACCTGGTCAAACAAGCTGCCTGCGTACCCTGTCAAAATTGAGAAAATTTCCATTTTATCCATTTTGTCCCTTTAGATTTTTTTTTCATTTAGTCTTTACTGCCTAGATCCACTAGTTATCTGTCAAAGATCTTCACCTGAACTTGTTTCATTAGCATCAAGAGTTTTAGTGAAATTCATTGAAGTTTTAGCCTTAGGGTTTGATTTTTGCATTGGTCCTGTAGTGACTTTGACTTTAGAAGTTGTGAAACCTTGGATATCTCTGGTTTTGTCATTCTTCTTAGGAGTCGGAGCTGTCATAAAGTCTACCTGTCTGAGCAACCTACCTTTGTGTTGTCCCTTTGCGGAATTTCGAAGTAGCTTGTTGATTGAAGTTGTGAATTTCATTCTTAAGAAAAGAACAAAAGAGTTTGATTTTTGTTTTTGACTGGTTTATGATTCTGCATGAACTGGTCCTTGGTTTTATTGTTACCGAGTAAAACAACCTGGAATCATCTTAGTGGCTTTTGCCTCTTTATATCTACTTTTAGGTAAATTTCCTTTTGATTTGCTTTTGAGTGAGTTTTATATATTTTTATAGATCTTGAAATTGTTTTTGATTAGATTAGTTTTACATGCTTTATTAGATAGGCAAAATACAAAAGATCTCCTTTGCAAAGTTTGTTTTAAAGTAGCATTTGAAGTTTTTGAAAGAGAAAGGAATTTTTCGTGCAAGTAATGAGTGGTCATGTTTTGTGCGCTTGGAAAAGATAAAGAGATTGTTTCTTTGATTGTCTATTAATAAAGTTGGTTTTTTTTCTCCAACTCTCTTAATTAGGGAATTCATTGAATAAGAAAAGTAGTGTAAATCATTCGAGGTGCATCTTTTTATTGAATTGGAGTCGAGTCTATACACCATCAGTTTCATCTCCACTACCTTTTGTCTTAAAGAAAAACCATTAAAATCAACGCTTAAAGTAAAATCAACTTAGAAATTTTTATTTTACCAGGGCTCTGAAGCACCAATATAGATCAGGCTAGTGTCTTGGAGTAGGTGAGTAATTAACTCTCCAGGACTACAAAACCAAACAAGTAGCTTATCTTGTGATAGGATAAATCTGGATGTTGCATTTATACTCTGGGAAAGCTCCTCTTAAAGGAGAAGCACGAGCTCGTGCCCGAACTAGTGAGGGGATCAATCCTCCCTCGTTGGGAACGACGCCAGACATGCACGTATTACAAACGGTAAACCTCAGATTATTGTTGAGGAGCCACGGGATCACTTATCGGTAAACCTTGGATTAACCATTGTCAAGGAGCCGGTAAGGGGATTGAGCTTGTTACTCTACCCTTGCGTGCTTTCGGTGTGTAGACTATTCCCCCAGGTGTATTTGTTGCTGTTGGTGACCTTAGTGACCATTATCTTAGGATTCTATCCAAGGTGACATTGGAGGGAAGATCCCACTGTACTTGGAGCAGACGTCGGCTAGACTCACTTGGATTTTCTAGGGGGTTCACTTCACTCGAGACGGTTAAAGTGGAGGAACTTGGTCCATTCTATTCATTAAGAAGGTTGCCGAGGTAACTGTTCCACCTGCTATTTCTGTACTGAATCCTACGAGGTTGGATTTCATCACCAACTAGTGTTTTTGGTCCGGAAGCTTACTGTTTGTGGTTGGTTTCACGCCCTAGATTCTTTGGGCGTATGTTTCAAAATTGATTGGTTCTTTAGCGACTTTAGGTGGTTTTCTTGAGATTTTATTTTGTTTTCGTGTGTAGTAGTTAAAAGTTTTTAGCTGTGGCTGATTCACCGAGACGCTCCCGTAGACTTCGGGGCGAGTCTCCTGAAGTTGTTAGTCTGGCCGATTTGTTGAGGCGATCCCGTA
>APFE031147689.1:243056-255791 GCA_000404065.3 Pinus taeda | reverse complement strand
TAAACGAAATGGTCTGAGATGACTTACAGTGAAATATTGATCTTAGGCTAGTAAGTAAATATGGATACAAGAAGCAGTTTTTTTTTATGAATGACTGATTTTCTAGGATGGTATGGGACCAACGAACAACAATGAGCAGAGAATTTAATACAAAGGCACCAGATTACTTCGTGAGGCAAGACAGGCAGAAAGTCTAGCAATTTAGTTTGAAATAACACAGCATGGAGAGATTGCTTAGGAGGGTGAAAAGGGCATAAGTACATGAATCCTTTTCAACAGAAGAAAAACACACAGTGTGAAACTTTCCCATAGGTAGAGCAATAAAAATGAATTCTACCTTATCTTACTCAGAAAATTTCACTGGAAATGAATATGAATGAACTATGAAACATAACGAGATACATATGAAACATAAGAAAAACACATTTGCTACACTCACAACCACATGAGTCTCATGAAACAGAGCCACTGCCTTTCATTAATCCTCCGTCAAAATATACAATGAAGAAACAGAGTTTCTTTCCCACAGTCTCCCAAAAATTACAAGCCAACCAACCCTTTGAAAATGGTTTGCATACAATAAATAGACTATGCCATGAGGAAATAGAATGACCAAGAGTTGGGGAGTTTCTAAAATCATTACAAAATGGAGATGGAAAGCCAACCATTAGCTACAGGTGCAGCATTACAAAAATGACAAATGGCTTGGGTGGCTGTTTTCCTTCCTTTGCCACTTGGATAGAAGCCAAACTCTTTAAACTTTTCCTTAGTTGCTGAAAAAAGTGAAATGTAGATGAGCAGGCCCACTTGGAAAAAGTCGCGAATTGAAATGTCATGAACCGGAAGTGATTTGGCCTTTTTCTCTATATGCGCCACGCCCAATTCTATATGTGCCGTGCTACTTTGGAGGCTGTTTTGAGGTACCTGTAGGAGTCCAAATTGTGCCCAAGTGTGCTTGTTGGAAAGCTTGTCCTGTCTACTTTCTAACCCAAGTGGAATTTCTGAATTAGGTGCTCATTTTCCCCTCCACATCTTCATTCTCCAAAGACTGCTTCTTGTGTGTCAAAATAGGGGCAGAGAGGTCATTTTTTGGGTGTTTTTGACCTCCTGGAGACTCAAATCATGCCCAAATTTCTTATCCATGCACTAGTAGTCGTGATTTTGCATGCTGAAGCCAAAAATGCAAACCATTTACAATTTGGAGCTCCCAATCGTAAGTGTCGCGGCGCATAGGGAGAAAAAACCTGTGTTGTGACCAAAAATTTGCCATGTGACCAAAATTGCCCCAATTTTTTTGAAATTTGGGCTGGAGGTTCTCTAAGAGGTACTATGCTAGGCCATAGAGGCTTCAGCCAAGATTCGAATCCAATCTTGCTCTTTTTGCCTCTTTTGCCTCTTTGTCGCTTTGCTCAATTTTGCCTTCAAGCTCCTTATCCGAGCCTTTGAACTCATGTTTCGTGCCCTGTAATGATAAACCATCTGCCTCATTATCGTTTTGTCCCTATCAGCCTTCTCTAGCAGTCTCTCAAGGTGGATGTTGATATGCTCAAGCCAAGACTGACGGTCATTGTTAATTTCTTGCTCCAATGGAGTGAGCTCAATCCTCCTATGTTGGGCAGCTTGGCGATTCTCACGGATGCTTTGCAACTCCATGATCTGATGCTGGTCCTCAAGCTGTTTGTTCCTCAGCTCCAAATACCTGATAATCTATTTGGCCCTCTCCAAATTAAGCGACAAGTCTTGGATCTCCGTTTCCTGCTCCTAGATGGTCCTCCTAAGTTTGGTACTCTCCACATCTGCATCATCATCCTGAATGTGGATGAAGTCGGCCTTTTGTTCACCTAATGGCCCCTCGTCATGCATGGGCTTCTTGCCCTTGTACTGTACCTGTGTTTTCGATGTCAGTAGCAAGGCCCCTTCCACCCCGGGTGGAGATAACACTCGCTTTGCTGCTGCAAACAAATGTCTATTGCCTCTATGATAGGTGATGAATATTGGCATAGTAGTGGTCTCATGGTGCTCATACTGATGAGAAGGACCACCTATCTCATGTTCTGCCTCTAATAATACCTATGAAGTGTTGAAGAGGTCGCGGGAGATGAAGTCCTCCCAAGCAATGCCTTGCAATCCCAACTGATGATCCACCAAAATCTGGATAAGAGCAAAGTGATAAACACTGTTAAGTTGCTGCTGAGGGGTCTTGTGTTGCATGAAGGTGTTCATCCTCTCTATGTTCTTGCAAATGAAAAATGGGAGGTTCATCATCCGTACCCTGGTAAAGTGTATGAGCAACCTGATGTGATAGGCATATAGACGAGATAACCTCCCCTCACAGCTGAAGTACTTCATGATCAATTTCATGAGTGGAGCATATTCATCTTTCAAATATCTGAATGGAAAGACTCTTGTGAGTTGCCTCAAGAAACTACCCCTAATGTAAGGCTCATAATGTTGCCTATCCACCTTCTCTTTCTTGTGCCACTGTTCTCCAACATTCGGTATGCCGGTTGCTAATGAGATAGTTTCGGGTGTCAATGTGAAGGTGACCCCAGCCAAGATAGAGTGACCTCCATGTAGAAGCAAAAAAAGATGGGCCAACTCATGATGAACTCTAACATTAGCCACCCTTTGACAAAATTCAAAACATGATAGATGTTGGAAGCATGACATAGCAAGAGGGTAGGCCTGCAGTTCTGTGAAGGTGGTTGGCTCATCCCTAACATGTTTGCCACTCTTGTGATGTCTCCTGGAAGCATGTTCTTCTGAGGATGAATCACTTTGTGTCTCCATCTCATACTCTGATGAATGCTCTGATGCCATGACTGTTGTGTGTACTGTACTTGGGCTGCCCTTTGATGCTGGTATGAAAATAGATGTTGTTGTGATATCTGCCACCAAGGGGAACAATGAAAAAAGGGAGTGTTAGGAGGGGAATAATATGATGGGAATACGGGTTATGGGGGTAATTTTGTTTAGGGATGTGTAGGAGGGTTTGGGGATGTTATAAGGTAGGGTTTTGGGGTTTATATTGACCAAAGAGTGGAGGGATAGGGAATAGGGGTTTGGTAATATTTTAGGGTAGGGAAAATAGAAAAAAATGGGATAGGGGGATAGGGAAAAATCGTAAGAAGGGGATAAATGAGGGGTGAAAATGGAGCCTTGGCACTAACACCACAATTTTGCAACCCTAGCAACAATGGCTTTGATGTTTTTTAGTGGTAGGTTTTATGAGTTTTTGTTGCAACTATAAATAGCCATGAACCACCATAACCTTCACAAAAATTTTATGAGCAAGCACGATGTAGACCCAACCTGTCAATTGGAGAGGTTTCAAGGTGATTGATTACAAGTTTGGCGCAATTTCGGGCCTTCACGGGTGTGCGCCATGCAGCAAACCCAGTGCGCCGCACTCTGTGTATGCGCCGCGCCCGTATAAACTTTGCACTATGGGGTGGCGTTGTGTGTGCCGTGCTCTTTATATGCACCACGCCCCTCTGTGTGTGCGCCGCGCTCTTGAAAATGACTCCAACTTCACTCCAAACAGGCACTTTTCTCTCCCAATGACTTTGCAACGTTTCTCTATGACCTTGATTTGGACAATGACTTGGCTTCTTGTGGAAACTTGTATATAAAGACTTTGAAGTCATGGGTTTAATGTTTTCTTCTCCAAAAACCTACTTTGCTAATGTTTCATTTTGGCTTTTTTCACTGAGTTAATGCAACACTGAATTTCACTTTCCCCTTTGCATTTTTAGCTAGAATGATGAAATTTTTGGCACTCTTTGCAGGGGTTGCATGACAGAGCATTGGGCCACGGAAACCATGACTGCACCTCAAGAAATCAACTGGCGAATGTTTTGAAAATTTTATCACAAATGACACACTGTTTGACTTTTCTTCAAAATAGGGTTTTGAAGAACAGTCGCAATCCGTTAACATGACGATGAAGATCTCTGAATCATAAATTTGTAAGGGCCTCCCTCAGGCCTGCATGGCTTTATTGGACATATTTGAAGACCAAATTGACTAATCCCTAGACCTAATGACCGAAAATGACTCTTGTCCATTAAAAGATCGAACATTAACTATCATGGACTTTAGTGAACATTGACAAAAGACCTAAGCCAACAGGTGCCAGACATGAGGGGAAATGACTAGCATGACCTTTTCCATCAGATTATGGCATGCCCCTAGCGGAATGCAACTGAGTGAATGGAGCGGGACTCGTAAAAATGAAATGTACAAAGAGCTTTGATCTCTGACGGAGGATTGACAAGACCAACTCTAACATTGGCTCCAATCCGGGATGGTAGCTCGTTGGAGGTGCCAAGAACAACAGATCTCTGGAAGAGCTAGAAAGTGCCTTCATCCATTGGGCTATGGAGTCATTATTTCGACCAACAACACAATACTCTGACTCATTTATGAAACTAAAATGACCAAAAAACTGACTCAAATTTGACATTGAAATGACTTGAAGACTAACCTGACAAACTCAAACCAAACTGAAATAAAAATGGTATGTACAGTGACAGTGGAAGCAGCATTTAATAACTCAGAAATGGTACCGCTTGAGCAACCAACCATTGATCAGCCCTCCTGCACAATCTTCCCCATTCATTTCCTTCAGAAGAAAGGCATTCTGACCCCGATATGCTGCAATCTTGAAGGGACCTTTCCAGAGGTTCTCGAACTTACCGTGCTTACCCTTTTCCTCATTTCTTGCATCCCACTTCAGTACCACATCATCCAACTGAAATTCTTTTCTTTCAGCATGGGACCTTCTTCACTGCTGGCCTCTCGAAGAAGTTTGACTACTGGGGCAATGAGAGAGGTAAGAAATATTGTATCAACTCCATAAACAAGCTCAAAAGGTGATGTACCAATGGATTTCTTTTGAATGACCCGATCTGCCCAAAGTGCATTAACCAACCTCTTATGCCAGCTCTTCTTGTTTATTTCCAGCAGCTTCTTGATGATGTTGACCAAGGATTTATTTGAAGACTCTGCCAATCCATTGCCTTGCGGATGATAAGCAGTTGAGTGACCCAAGATGATGTGATATTTATGACAAAACTCGACCATCCTTTTAGATTTGAAAGCTGCTGCATTATCAGTGATTAACTTATTTGGGCAACCAAAGCGAGACAAGATGTTATTTTCAAGGAATGAAATGATTACCGCATCTGTAGCTTGTCTGGTGGGAATTGCCTCGATCCATTTCATGAAATAATCTGTCGCTGTGAGGATACATCTGTGCTAACTGGAAGAAGTGGGATGAATTTCACCAATGAAATCCAACCTCCATTGTTGAAAAGGGGCACTCAGCTCAATGGGCTTAAGCGGTAAAGGCTGTAACTTTTACCGTCCTTGAAAATTTGACACTTATGACAGCTCTTGACCATCTTATATACATCGGCAAACAATGTCGGCCAATAGTACCCGGCTCTCAGAATTTTATTTGCTGTTGATTTCCAAAAAAGGTGACCACCATAGTCTCCTTGGTGGAAGTCCTCCATGACCTTCTTTGCTTCCTTTTCCACCAAACAATTTAACAAAATGCCACCGGGATCTTTCCAATACAATGCAAAATTTAGAATGCAAAACTTGGCAGCCTTCAACTTGAGTGTTCTCGCTTTGTTTCTAGTCATGCCGGGTGGTGGTGACAAATTTTTAAGCACATATATGATATCTGAATACCATGGAGAAAGAGAAAACATTTCAGATACCTAAATTGACGATTCTTCCTCATTCTCATCAGATATAGCAGCGATCAGATTTATGTCCAAGGCATGCAAGTTTGATTCAGCCATTAACTTTGCCAATCCCTGTCCTTTAACAAGCTTCGTCGGCTTTATTTCCACATCATATTCTAGCAAGGCTGCAATCCACTTGCCACGTCTTCCTTCTGTATCAGTCTGTACTAAAACATCTTTGACAGCAACGTTAGGAACATAGGCCAAAATATGAGAATGTAGAATATATACCCGAAAATCTTTCAATGCTTTCACAAGTGCAAGGGCTTGCTTCTCAATGATGTTGTATTTTAAGGTTGCATCTCTTATAGCTCTGTTGATGAATGCAATGGGTCTTTAGTGATCATCTCTTTTATGCAATAACACTGCTGCCATAGTATGCTGCGAAGCAAATGATAACAATATGAAATCCTGAGTGTAGTCTGGGCTGACTAGAACTGGAGCTGAAGAAAGAGCCAATTTGACCAAATTGAATGATTTTATAGCCTCCTCCATCCATTTCACTTGGTTGTCCTTCTTAAGCATGTTTGTAATCTCTCTTAGGTGGTCAGCAAGGTTAGGTACAAAGCAGCGTAGAAAATTCATTTTACCATTGAAAGATTGAATCTCTTTCTTATTCTGGGGTAGATCGATTTGCTAAATTGCTTGCACACGTGCTGGGTCAATACGAATGCCATCTTTTGAGATAATGTGCTTGAGTAGTTTGCCTTCCTCCATGGCGAACAAACTCTTTTTCGGATTCAGTGACAAGCCATATTTTCTGCACTTTTGGAAGACAGTTTTTAGATGGTACATGTGCTCTTCATTATATTTGGGAAACACCATCAAATCATCCAGGTACACAACCAAAAAGACATCCTTCTCACTTGCAAACGCCAAGTCCATTTCCCATTGAAATGTGGCACCTGCGTTCTTCAAACCGAAAGGCATTTTAGTGTAATCAAAGGTTCCCCATGGAGTGGTGAACGTTGTCTTGTCTTGGTCATCTTCATGGACAAAAAGTTGGTTATATCCAGAATAACCATCAAGTAGTGACATACGAGATGTCCCCACCACTCGCTGAAGTATATGGTCCATTTTGGGTAGTGGATAGTTGTCTTTCAATGAAACTTTATTGAGATTTCTAAAATCAATGCATAAGCGAATCTCACCTATCTTCTTTCGTATGGGCACCAAATTAGAGATCCAATCCAAAAATCTAATGGGAACAATGATCCCTAATTTGTATATCCTGTTTATCTCCTTTTCAATAGATGGCAACAACTTTGGATTTAGCCTTCTCAACTTCTGTCTGAATGGTTTCTGATTGAGCTTGATGGGTATAGTGTGCTGAATTATATTGTATCATATGTCTTTAAGTCAGAATAGTCCCAAGCGAACACATATGCAAATGAAGACAACAAACTGATATATTTGTCCTTTATTTTGGTGGCAATGCTTTAGACAGTTTTACCAATTTAGGATTAGTAGTTGTTCCGATATTGACCTCTTCTACACCCTTCTCTATTGGCTGCAATGTTGGTTTGTGGGCTACATCATCTTGATCAAAGAGTTCTTCTAAAGGTATCAAACCTTTAGGAATAATGTTATTCTTTAGCTGCAACACATCCATTTCATTGATCTGCATATCATCTGTACCATTACCTTTACCATCGTCATTTTCTACATCAATTGAGGTTTCTTTGAACTTGCCTTTGTTTTGTAGAAAATCATCAATCTCCTCATCATCTTGGAAAACTTGTCAATATCTCTGATTGTCTGGAACGGTCGGACGATGCTTGACATGGATTTCAAATTTATTACTAGAGTTCATCGGGATCTTCAAGCTACTTGCTGCCTTAGCAAGAGCATCAACAATACTATTTTGTATACGAGGCACACACGTCAAGGTGTATTCTGAAAATAATTTTAGGATGTCTAGAACTGCATTACGGTAAGCCCGCATCCTAGGATGCTTTGCTTGATAGTCGCCTCTGACCTTCTTAATCACCAATTTGGTGTCGCCATGTACTAAAATCCTCTTAGCATTTAGCTTTCTTAGAATCTTTAGGCCAGCAATCAGAGCTTCATACTCAGCTTCATTATTTGAACAATCAAAGGCTAACTTGTAAGAGCATACCCGCACGTTACTAGGCACTTTGTTTGGGGCGGAGAGAGGACTGCGTACCCAAATTCCAATTCCAGCGCCATCATTTCCCACTGCTCCATCGAAATCCATGGTCCACAAACCTTCTTCCTTCTCTTGCAAGTGTTGAAAATCTGTTTGTTGTGCCTTGTCTGCTTGCTGTCCATTACTTTCAGCTGATCGCTCAATGGTGATCTGCTGTTCTTGTCCTTCTTTCTCTAAAACTCCTCTGAAATTTTCTGTTATTTCCGGAATATCATCTACTTCTAATAACTGACTATCGATATCATTGAAACTATCAGAATAGAAAACAAAAGACTCTAAATCTGTATGTACATAATTAATCAGATGATTTATTGGTTTCTCCTTGCTTGTGATCATGTATTTCATTTTTTGTTCCCGATACAATTTCCTCATTTGGCCAAACATCGGAATTGTTGCATAGGAGAAATCTATTTGTAGTGTCCCTTTCAATTTCGCTACCCAAGAACTGGAAAGAAGCATGCCAAACCTGGGAGGAATATCTGCTACAACAACATCCATCAAAACATTCTTCATTGGGAGCTGACCTAGACTCACAACCAAGTCTTTGATGAGTCTTATACATCTCACTCTCCTGGAATCAAACAAATAGAGATCATGGTATTGCCGGGTGATGTCCAGACCAAGCTTATCCATAATACCCTTGGGCATGAGATTGTGAGAAGCTCCAGAATCGAACATGGCATTATGTAACACAAAATCATGCAATATTAAACTGATATAAAAAGGTGGCACATCACTATCAGGAGACTCACCATTCGATGCTGGCCCAAAAATCATTTCAGGTTGATCATCTTCGACATTCACCATGTCAAACATTGGGTCCAAATTGAACACTTTAGATACTTTCCCTCTATAACTGTTGTTCCTCATTATTTCATTCAAGGGAATGGATACTTTCAATTTAGAAATCTCATTCTCTAAATTAAAAGCGAGAATCTTTTCTACCTCTTTGACTGGGATTTCTTTCCTTTCCTTTCCTTTCGATGCAACTTGCTGATGTGATTGTTCTGTTGATGGTGATTTGCTGCTCTCCGAACCAACCGCCTCCTTTCCTTTCCTTTGTGTAACTGATGAATCATTCTTTGATGCTTTAATATCCTTCCTTTTCTGAATTGGTTTGACTGGCACACCTCTGTTTCTAAGTGAATATCGCTGCTGCTGGGCGGACAGAGCATTCATGTAGCCCCTTTGGTACTCATATGATTCTTCCTCCAAAACGGTGTCGTTTGCTAGAATGAAATCTGCATCTTTGTGTACAACCGAACCTTTTGCATACTCCTCATCCTCAATGATTTAAATAGGAAAATCATCAGGAGTAAAGAGGTGGTTTTCCTCACCTATTATATTCCTGTCCTCATCTGACTCCGGTCCATGCACAAAATTTTTCTGCAAAGGTGGTTGCACTGGCTGTTGTGCTGTTTGCTCTTGGGCTCGCTGATCTCTCTGTCTTATTCTATGTTGTGGCTATTGCTGACCACGAAAGTTAGGATTTCTAACTTGTGGCTCAGGTTTGTCAAGTTTCACCGTTTCAAGCATCTGCTCTACCTTCCGGAGTAATTGATCTACCAAGGAAGATTCTTCTTTTACGGTAACCTTCTTCTCTACTTTTGCTATAGCTCTCTTGGTCAGCAGATTTGCTTCAACGCTGACCGCTATCTTCTGGATGTCTTCCATTGTGGCCGGTTCTCTCTTTCTTAATTGATAAGCCATGTCAGCATCAAAACCATCCGAGAACTTCACCATGGCTAGCCCCACAGGTGGCCTTAGATGATCGGGAATTTCATTATAAACAGAATTGAATCTAATGCAGTAGGCTTGGATCGACTCACCAGCGTTTCATTTGATTTGCTCATATTCAGCCAGAATTTGAAGAGGATTCTTTTTCACTTCCATGCAATTTAAAAATTGTCTTTGTAGGTCAGCCAAGGTAGTGATACGTGCAACCGGCAAACCTCTGAACCATTTCCTCACTTCACCTGCAAATGTCTGTACAAAGAGTCTCATTGCCACATTCTCTGCATCAATCTCATGAAGTTCATAGAAATTTGCCATTTTGTCCACATGTTGCTGAGCAGTAATGTTGTTAGGAGTGCCATCAAAAAATGGGATTTTGCTTTGATAATCTGCGGGCATATCATCCAAAACTTGAGGCAGAACAAGGGGTGCAAAACAGGCAGCCATCACTCTTGGTGGATTTGGCCTTGGAGGTGTTGGAGGAGTGTGCACAGTTTGTAAGGGGCTAGCAATTGGGGTTTGAAGTTTTGCTACAATATAATTATCAATTGAACGTTTAGCCTTTTCCACTTCCAAATATACAAGAAAGTGTGGATTGTGGACAGTAGAGTCAACCACCCTTTCAGATTTGGTCTTGAACAATGATATTTCAAACTGCTCATCAAAATCTAGCTCTTCAAGATATTCAAAAATGTCAGGGCATGAATGGGATTTGAACACGGGAGATATATAGCTTTCTTGATGACAAATTCTTGGAATCAAATTGGGATTTTCGTAGATGTGTGGAGGATATGGATCTAGATTAGCTCTTGTATATCTTCTAGAAGCCAGTGTGTTATTGAGAAAAATCGAAGGACACAACCAACTCACTCAGCCTATCAAATCCTAAACTTATCATTTGGAAGATTAGAATTATAAAGAAGTAAAGGGATTGATTTCATTCCCTAGCGGAGTCGCCACTATGTTAGCACCTAAATCCACCTTAGGCTGAAGGAAGGCAAAATTCAGGGTAACCACAAACCACGCTCAGTCTGGTAGCTAGCCCTACCAGAACAGGAGAGGGCTCTCTCCGAGTCACGCTCAGCAAATAAGTAAATGAAATGGTCTGAGATGACTTACAGTGAAATATTGATCTTAGGCTAGTAAGTAAATATGGATACGAGAAGCATTTTTTTTTTTATGAATGATTGAGTTTCTGGGATGGTATGGGACCAACGGACAACAATGAGCAGAGAATTTAATACAAAGGCACAGATTACTTCGTGAGGCAAGATAGGCAGAAAGTCTAGCAATTCAGTTTGAAATAACGTGGAATGGAGAGATTGCTTAGGAGGGTGAAAAGGGCATAAGTACCTGAATCCTTTTCAACAGAAGAAAACATAGAGGGTGAAACTTTCCCACAGGAAAAGCAATAAAAATGAATTCTACCTTATCTTACTCAGAAAATTTCACTGGAAATGAATATGAATGAACTATGAAAGATAATGAGATACATATGAAACAGAAGGAAAAACACATTTTCTACACTCACAACCACATGAATCTCATGAAATAGAGCCACTACCTTTCATTAATCCTCTGTCAAAATATACAATGAAGAAAAACAGTTTCTTTCCCACAGTCTCCCAGAAATTACAAGCCAACCAACCCTTTGCAAATGGTTTGCATACAATAAATAGACTATTCCATGAGGAAATAGAATGACCAAGAGTTTGGGAGTTTCTCAAATCATTACAAAATGGAGATGGAAAGCCAACCATTAGCTACAGGTGCAGCGTTACAAAAATGACAAATGGCTTGGGTGACTGCTCGCCTTCATTTGCCACTTGGAAAGAAGCCATCCTCTAGTTAAAATACTTTAAATTTTTCCTTAGGTGCCGAAAAAAGTGAAGTGTAGATGAGCTAGCCCACTTGGAAAAAGTCGTGAATCGAAATGTCGCGAAGCGGAAAAGATTTGGCCTTTTTCTCTATATGCGTCGTGCCCAAATCTATATGCGCCGTGCCACTTTGGAGGCTCTTTTGAGGTACCTGCAGGAGTCCAAACTGTGCCCAAGTGGAATTTCTGATTTTGGTGCTCATTTTCCCCTCCAAATCTTCATTCTCCCAAGACTGCTTCCTGTGTGTCAAAATAGGGGCAGAGAGGTCATTTTTTTAGTGTTTTTGACCTCCTGGAGACTCAAATCATGCCCAAATTTCTTGTCCACGCACCAGTAGTCGTGATTTTGCATACTGAATCCAAAAATGAAAACCATTTGCAATTTGGAGCTCCCAATCCTAAGCGTCGTGCCAGTGGCGCGGCGCATAGGGAGAAAAAACCTGTGTTGTGACCAAAAAATTGCCATGTGACCAAAATTGCCCCAAATTTCTTGAAATTTGGGTTGGAGATTCTCTATGAGGTACTATGCTGGGCCATAGAGGCTTTAGCCAATATTCGAAGTTGATCTTGCTCTTTTAGCCTCTTTTGCCTCTTTGTCGCTTTGCTCAATTTTGCCTTCAAGCTCCTAATCCGAGCCTTTGAACTCATGTTCCATGCCCTGTAATGATAAACCATCCGCCTCAGTATGGTTTTTTCCCTGTCGGCCTTCTCCATCAGTCTCTCAAGGTGGATTTTGATCCACTCGAGCCAAGACTCACGGTCATTGTTAATCTCTTGCTCCAATGGAGTGAACTCAATCCTCCTATGTTGGGCAGCTTGGCGATTCTCATGGATGCTTTGCAGCTCCATGATCTCATGCCGGTCCTCAAGATGTTTGTTACTCTGCTTGAAATACTTGATAATCCATTTGGCCCTCTCCAAATTGAGTGACAAGTCTTGGATCTCTGTTTTCTGCTCCTAGATGGTCCTCCTAAGTTTGGCACTCTCCACATCTACATCATCATCCTGAATGAGGATGAAGTCAGCCTCCTGTTCACCTGATGGCCCCTCGTCATGCATGGGATTCTTGCCCTTGTCCTGTACCTGTGTTTCTGATGTCGGAAGCGAGGCCCCTTCCACCCCGGGTGGAGATAACACTCGCTTTGCTGCTGCAAACAAATGCCTACTGCCTCTCTGATATGTGATGAATACTGGCATAG
>APFE031147689.1:223352-243046 GCA_000404065.3 Pinus taeda | reverse complement strand
TGGCGATTCTCATGGATGCTTTGCGGCTCCATGATCTCATGCTGGTCCTCAAGCTGTTTGTTCCTCTACTCCACATACCTGATAATCCATTTGGCCCTCTCCAAATTGAGTGACAAATCTTGGATCTCCGTTTTCTACTCCTGGATGGTCCTCCTAAGTTTGGCACTCTCCACATCTACATCATCATCCTGAATGAGGATGAAGTCAGCCTCTTGTTCACCTGATGGCCCCTCGCCATGCATGGGCTTCTTTCCCTTGTCCTATACCTATGTTGTTGATGTCGACAGCGAGGCCCCTTCCACCATGGGTGGAGATAACACTCGCTTTGCTGCTGCAAACAAATGTCTACTGCCTCTCTGATAGGTGATGAATATTGGCATAGTAGTGGTCTCATGGCGCTCATACTGATGAGAAGGACCACCTATCTCTTGTTCCGCCTCTAATAATACCTGTGAAGTGCTGAAGAGGTCACGGGAGATGAAGTCCTCCCAAGCAATGCCCTGCAATCCCAACTGATGATCCACCAAAATCCAGATAAGAGAAAAGTGATAAACACTGTTAAGTTGCTGCTGAGGGGTCTTGCGTTGCATGAAGGTGTTCATCCCCTCTATGTTCTTGCAAATGAAAAATGGGAGGTTCATCATCCATACCCTGGTAAAGTGCATGAGCAACTTAATGTGACAGGCATATAGACGAGAGAACCTCCCCTCACAGCTGAAGTACTTCATGATCAATTTCATGAGTGGAGCATATTCATCTTTCAAATATCTGAATGGAAAGACTCTTGTGAGATGCCTCAATAAACTAGACTTAATGTAAGGCTCATAATGTTGCCTATCCACCTTCTTTTTCTTGTGCCATTGTTCTCCAACATTCGGTATGCTGGTTGCTAATGAGATAGTTTCGGGTGTCAATGTGAAGGTGACCCCGGCCAAGATAGAGTGACCTCCATGTAGGTGAAGCACAAAAAGATGGGCAACTCATGATGAACTCTAACGTTAGCCACCCTTTGACAAAATTCAAAACATGATAGATGTTGGAAGCATGACATAGCAAGAGGGCATGCCTGTAGTTTTGTGATGGAGGTTGGCTCATCGCTAACATGTTTTCCGCTCTTGTGATGTCTCCTGGAATCCTGTTCTTCAGAGGATCAATCACTTTGCATCTCCATCTCATACTCTGATGAATTCTTAGATTCCATGACTGCTGTGTGTATTGTACTTGGGCTGCCCTTTGATGTTGGTATGAAACTAGGTGTTGTTGTGATATCTACCACCAAGGGGAACAATGAAAAAAGGGAGTGTTAGGAGGGGAATAATATGATGGGAATAGGGGTTATGGGGGAAATTTTGTTCATGGATGTGTAGGAGGGTTTGGGGATGTTATAAGGTAGGGTTTTGGGGTTTATATTGACCAAAGAGTGGAGGGATAGGGAATAGGGGTTTGGTAATATTTTAGGGTAGGGAAAATACAAAAAAAATGGGATAGGGGGATAGGGAAAAATGGTAAGAAGGGGAAAAATGAGGGGTGAAAACAGAGCCTTGGCACTAACACCACAATTTTGCAACCCTAGGAATAATGGCTTTGATGTTTTTTAGTGGTAGGTTTTATGAGTTTTTATTGCAACTATAAATAGCCATGAACCACCATAACCTTCACAAAACTTTGATGAGCAAGCACGATGTAGAACCTACCTATCACTTGAAGAGGTTTCAAGGTGATTGATTGCAAGATTGGCACGATTTCGGGCCTTCATGGGTGTGCGCCGCACAGCAAACCCAGTGCCCTGTGCTCTGTGTGTGCACCGCGCCTGTATAAAATTTGCACTATGGGGTGGCGCTGTGTGCGCCACGCTCTTTATATACACCGCGCCCCTCTGTGTGTGCACCGTGCTCCTGAAAATGACTCCAACTTAACTCCAAACATGCGCTTTGCTCTCCCAATGACTTTGCAACGTTTCTCTATGACCTTGATTTGCATAATGACTTGGATTCTTGTGGAAACTTGTATATAAAGACTTTGAAGTCATGGGTTTAAATTTTTCTTCTCCAAAAATCCACTTTGCTAATGTTTCATTTTGGCTTTTTTCACTGAGTTAATGCAACACTGAATTTCACTTTTCCCTTTGCATTTTTAGCTAGAATTATGAAATTTTCAGCACTCTTTGCAAGGGTTGCATGACAGGGCATTGGGGCATGGAAACCATGACTGCACCTGAAGAAATCAACTAGCGACTTTTTTGAAAATTTCATCACAAATGACACACTGTTTGACTTTTCTTCAAAACAGAGTTTTGAAGAACAGTCACAATCCGTTAACATGACGATGAAGATCTCTGAATCATAACTTTGTAAGGTCCTCCCTCAGGCCTGCATGGCTTTATTGGACATATTTGAAGACCAAATTGACCAATCCCTAGACCTAATGACCAAAAACAACTCTCGTGCATTAAAAGATCGAACATTAATTGTCATGGAATTTAGTGAACATTGACAAAAGACCTAAGCCAGCAGGTGCCAGACATGAGGGGAAATGACTAGCATGACCTCTTCCGTCAGATTTTGGCATGCCCCTAGTGGAATGCAACTGAGTGAAAGGAGCGGGACTCCTAAAAATGAAATGCAGAAAGAGCTTTGTCTCTGACGGAGGACTGACAAGACCGACTCTAACAGATGGTTGTCTTCTCCTCAAAAAATTTAATTTCTCCCTCATAAAGTATACTTGCTGACCCATCTTCAGGTTGTATTCAGTCATGGTTTCATGATAAAAATGCAATCATGTTTTCATTAGTTCTTAGGGCATGTTTTCATTAGGTCTCAGGGTTTCATTTCCAAGGTCAAGGGCATGATTTAAAGGTGTAAATAAAGGGCAGAAATGGGATGGGGATGATAAATAAATCAAGAATGATGGCTAATAAGTCATAGTCACTATATGATTATCTTTTTAACTAATGTGATTTTCACCTCAAAAAACATGTTTTTGAGGTGAAAATAGAGTATTTTGAGTTAATTTATATTTCTTATGTAATTTTAAGTCACTTTATGTAATAAATGATCCTAGCTGCACCAATGCATCTCTCCTTTCTACAAGACAAAGAAACACAGCAAAATTCAGTTCAAATTGAGCATCATCCACCTAAAAAGGAACAAAGAAGAAAAGGCATTAAAAACAGAGATTTGAAAAAGGTCAAGAAACATTAGAAAGTGGGTTTTTCTAGTGAAAAATCAAAACCTACTCCTATATAAGATGTCACATTTCATTTTCAAGTTCATCATTCTCATTTGGCAAAGAAGGAGTCAAAAGGTGAAGAAAAGAGGAGAATTTGAGTGAGTTTTGGGCCAAGGAGAAGTGGCACTATGCTTCTGGAGTTTGGTGCTACACATTTCAGGAAGTGGAGGTGGTGCTGCACGTTCAGGTTAGAGCGCTGCGCGTTCAGGCTGAGCGCTGCGCTTAGGGTGATTCCGACAGTGTAAAATAACACTACGTTGTGCTTTTAGGAGGGTGCTATGCGCCTGTAGTAGGTGTTGTGTGTTGAGCAACAAGGACCAAAGGAGCTCCAACTTCTTAAAAACATCCAAAATCACCCTCTCATCCCTCAAGAAAGTAAGTGTCCTCACTATAACTCATTGTTGATTTGCAATTGAAGTGTTTGAAGGTAATTTACATTGGCAAAAGAGAAACCCTAGAAACCCTAACCCCCATTATTTATCCCACCACCTATTAATAAAGCATTGAATTCCTCCCTATATCACTCCATAACATTTTATACCCCTTCATCCTTCATCCCACAAGCTATACTTCAAAAAAGGAGCCAATCTCCTCTCCCTCATTTTCATGATTCATACCCTCCCATTCATTTTCTAGCCCACCAAATACCTCACAAGGTCATCTCCCATTCCCTTATTCCTAATCACTCGTGCTCACTCCCTTCATCCCTTTTCTAGGAGTTCACAACCTCAAAATTTACAAACATGGACAGAGAAGATAGAGACTATGAGGAGGAAGAAAACACCAGCAGTGACAGTTTAGCAAATGGACCTAGGCATCAGAGAAAACCCACACAAGGGAGGCAGAATTATTAGGGAAGAGCCATCAAACCTCAGAGAGTTGCAAGCCTCTCAGTTGGCTGTCACTTGTTTTAGGCATCTAGGGTGTTATGAGTTTTGTGAGTAGGCAGAGAGAGTTCAAAACCACCCTAATCTCACCAGGGTTTTTGTAGCCAATCTTCGAGACAACAAGGCGACTGTTGCTGGGGTGACATTTATAGTTTCACCTTCCATTATTGTGGATGCAACCAGGATTCCAAATGTAGGGGAGAAATGGTACAAGGCATAGGACCTGGATGAACATTATTCTGAGCCTTATATCAAACCCAGGTACATAAATGAAGCAAAAAGGATTTTTCCTTTTAGGTTCCTCAAAGACAAGTATGCCCCCATGATGAAAATCATCATGAAATATTTCACTTGTGAGGGCAGATTTTCCAGACTATACACTTATCACATCAGGCTTCTCATTCATTTTACGAGGGTGAGGATGTTAAACCTCACTTATTTCTTATTCAGGAATATTGAGAAGATGGCCCACTTTGTGCAGAAAAATCCATAGCCTCAGCAGATGAGTAGTCTTTATCATTATTCCTTGATCAAGATGATTATGCTTCATCATCTTAGCCTCCTCAACATCTCTTGGGAGACATTCATTGCTCATGACATCTTCAAGGGTCCTCAAATTCTTCCACCACTGTCTCAAGAATTAGGATGACCTTCTAGTAGTGCTCAGGTGAAGACAGACGAGAAGGCCAAAGGGACTAGAGCTACTGAGGTGCCAGGGACCTACATGACATATTAGAGGGGCACAAGGATATTGTTTGTAGCTGATAAGCAAGTGTTTTCTCCATAGGATGTGGAAGGGACCTTGCCTTCTTCATCAACTCATAGGAAAATGCTTGCTCCACAGGGTCTAGAAGGGGCTTTGCCTTCTTCATCAACACAAAAGGAATAGGTGCAACAACTACACAAAGGGAAAGAAAAGATGCAAGTGGAAGATCATGATGATGAGGATGAAGAAAGAGACTTTGATTTGACAGAGCATAATGAGCCAGAACAACATTATATTCATCATGGCATAAAGATCATTGACTTAGAGGCTCAATATGAATCAACAATAGAGAACAACATCATACAGGAGAAAGAGGCTCAAATCCAAGCATTGATGGACAATTTAGAGAGAGCCAAGTATGTCATCACATATCTAGAACAAGAGAACAAGCAGCTGAGTGATAAGCAGGTCCTCATGAAGCTGGAACTTCTCAAGATAAAAGGACAAGGTGACAAGAGTAAGTCAACAATGCAAGAGGAAGAGGCACCAGCCACTTTGATGCCAATTGAGGGTGATAGAGAGATTTTGCTTGAAAGAGTCAATTTTCACTTAGAGAAGTTGTTGTAAAAGGTTAATAAGGATAACCAGTTCATCAGGCACATGGCCTACCACTACAAGACCTAGAAAAAAATTTGTAACATGAGGGTCAAACAGATGAAAGCAAGGCTAAGACGGGATATAAAAGAAAAAAGAGGAGGATAGCCTTAGGCTGCTTGCTGAAGCTTCCTTGTCTCATCAGGATACTTGATGATGGGGCTACTCACTAATTTTGGTCAATTTTGGAGGAGTTTTTGTTTTTTGCAAATTTTGAAAATTCTAAGCACATAAAATCTGGCCCAATGCGCAGTGCCACTAGTGCTGAACTTTTCATAGGGGCACCCAATGTACAAATGATTTGAATTTTTGGATTCAAAGAAATGAATACATGAACCCTATGGATTTTCTAATTTTTTGGGGCAGAACTGGTCGACAAAAAAGTAAAAAAAACACCCTAAAACGACCTTTCTACCACGTTTTGTACACACAGAACTAGTCTTGGGAGAATCAAATTTTGAGAGGTCCAGTGAGCTTCAAATGAATAAATTCTAGGATTTTTAGAAGGCAGACTTGAATATCTTTCTGATGAGTTCTCATGAGCTCAATTTGAATGTCAGGAAGGCCTCCAAAAGGGACCTGAAAGTGGCTCTACGCGTAGGACAAATTTTGCACACGATGGCCTTTTTTTTGTGTTTTGACTGTGTTCATGGATTTTCTCTCATGGAGGATTTTTTACTAATGTAAATGATGACTTGGCTTGTAAATATGATGGATAATTAGTAGTAGAGGGTAGATTCATTAGATTAAAAGTCAATTTGAGCACAAATGAATCAGTTTTCTCACTTTTAGAGGTAAGTTGTTAGGATGCCTAAATTCTAGTTTCTTGTTCAGTGTTGGTTAGATTAGCTCCTCATCTTAGGGATTCAACTCCTGAGGATGGGAGGAGGATTCGACCCCTGGGGGCTTATGCCTTTATTGTACATCATTTTGTAGTAGTTTAGCAGGAGATTAATAAAAATTGTAGTTATTTCTTTGGGATCCACGTGGTATAGAGTTTAGTTCAGTTTCTTCTCTTGTGATCATATGTCAATATTTTTTGTGTACTTCATTAATCATTGTGTTGCTTCTAAGTGAATGTTTTCATGTTGATAGGCAGAATTCCTAACATCACTACTCTGCTTTGGGGAAATATTCACCATTATATGTTTTCTACAGTTTAGGAAGGATCCATGGTAATCACATGCTTTTCATAGCTTCTCACCAGCCTTAAAACACCACACCCATCAAGCCCTAGAGTGCTAAACCTTATGCCTACCTTGCCCCATTGAACACCTTGCAATTTGACCTAATTCCCTAGACCTAACTGTCTGGCTCCTCCTGATCCAGCAAAACCCCTTCAAAATGAATTCAAACCTTGTGCTACTATACCTAGCCTAATATCCTCTTCCTGATCCAGTCATCTTGGCTGAGATCCTTACAGAGAGAGCCCTCTCCCAGCCTAGTAGGGCTAACTACTTGGCTAAGCATTGTTTTTGGTTACCCTGAGATTGCCTTCCTTCAGCCTAAGGTTTAATCTAGGTGATAATAGGTCCAACCATGAACCTATGTCCACATTGGGAACCTCATGCCTGTAATCAGTCTTCTGCTTTATGTGATCAAGCTCATCCAACTAGTCGAAATGAAGAAGGGGAAAATCCAAATGAGAAAACTTATGTCAAAGGTCTTACATGCTTCTCTGAAGGAACAACCTCCTTTGCTCTCAATAAGTAGGGATCCCTCTTCTGCCCCATAAATAAATAAGTGCCTATGCATAGTCCTCTTTAAAAAATACAAAGGTGAAAGAAGAGAAATGATTCCTGCGGAGAGAGGTGAAGCATGCAACTCCACCAAGGCATTAACCAAGCTCACTAGAAGTGGAGCAATGTGTGTGTTCCTATGTGACTCCACCGGGGTAATGTCCTATTGAGGCTTTATATTTCTGCTACTCCAACATGTGGGATAACCACCCTATCCAGACCTTAAGACAACTCCTTTTCTGTTTAAAGTGGTGGCTCCGACTAGATATAATGGGACTAGTTTCCTAGTATGCGATCCAAAATCTTTTGCTTATAGATGTGTTAAAGAATTACATGCATAAATTGTAGTTTAACATAGACAACTTAATGTGCACATGAGAGAAGAGGAGAAACACATAAGGCATGAAAGAAGACAAAAGGACTTGATAACGGAGTTCATCTGACTTGGACTACGTCTCCGGGCCCTGCTTGATCAATGGGGAGGCCTTCATTCATTAAGTAGCAAGAGAAAGAAGAGTACAAACATCAGTTACAAAAAAGAAGTTCTATACCTTCATACTGAAAAATGGCTAAACAATGCAGAACTCTGCTGGAGAAATGGATAGCGCCATTGCATTCGTGGTGTCAAGAAATGCTAAAACCATATAAAATTTGTCAAAATCTAACAAAGTGAAATTTCGGCCCTCCTGCAAAATTTTGCCTCGAACTACGTGCACTGCCTCCTCTGCCTGTGCACATTGACGAATGACATTTAAATAAAAAATAAGGTGGCAGATTTCTCAATAAGTTAGTTGGCTAAATTGGTTTAAGCTTAGTTTGTTACGAAGGAGGTCAAGCAATCAAACCCCGCCTCCTCCCTTTTTTACATGACGGAAACCTTTAATGGGGAGGGAGGTTGGGTTGGGCCCGCCTTGGGTGGCCTGCCCACCTCACTTGTCCCCTCTCCATGGCCCGTATTCCTCCTTTAATAGCGGTTGGTTTTTTTTTGGGAGTGGTTGGGTCCATGACACAAGGGCCAGCCCACCACTTGTTATATAGTGAGCAATGCTTTGGTGTGGGCTGTGGGGTGGCAGGGTCATAGTTGCCCACCTTGCTTATTTGCTGTTCATTCTGTTTGATAGGCCGGGGGTCATGGCCCACCTTCTGTAAATATATGTTGAGGTTTTGGTACGTGTTGGGGTGGTGGGGTTGGTGGCCTGCCACCCCCCTCTTTTTATATTTTTTTTGTTTTCTTAAAACAAATTGTGCAATTTTGAAAATTTAGTTTTCGACTGAAGGAGTCATTTTAATGAGGCAATAATTTTTCCTAGAATCTGGCTAGATTTGGCCGGATTCCGTGTGCTAGAAAAAGTCCAAATTGTTCCTTCATTAATCCTGCCCAATCATCAAAAAGTCAACCCAAATTTAACTGCCTCTATCTCCTTCATGCAGACTCGGATTGGAGTGTCATTCACACTGTTGGAATCAGAGCGACGAGCACTTTGATATAATTTCAAATTCATTTTCTTTCCACCACTTTGAATTTTGAGCTTTTCCCATACCTTTGGTGTCTGGAGATTCACGTGGATCAATCCTACCCATTGAGGAGCTTTTGGACCGCCAAAAGCTTTGTCAGTCAATTGGAAAGTGAGGGAATTGTTCCGTCACTCTTCCCTTTTCCAGCCATTTTTCCCTACTAGGGTGCATCCCCTTGAAACCAACTCGAAGGTATTCCACATCTCCCCATTGTGAAGTCCTGGTTCTTCTTTCAAGGATGATGTCTTTAGGTAACTCATCGAGATACTCTGGTGCAAATTCATCAACTGTAGGAACTATGCCCACCTCTTCGGTGTCCATAATTAATGGTGGCTCATACAACTTTAAGTTTTCCACATTCACTATGTAGTGCATTTGCATATATATCAGCAAATTGAGATGAAAGGAATTGTTCCAAATCTTCTCCAAGATGGTGAATGGACCATACCAGATTGGTCACAACTTCTTCCCTTCTCCCTTCATCCAATCCTTGCTGATATGGAACCACACTTTGTCACCCACTTGAAATTGATGGTTGACTCGATGTTTGTGATGTCGAACCTTGTACCGAGCTTAAATTTTCTCCAACTACTCTTATACTGCTTGGTGAATCAACTGGATCTGTTGAATGAACTGCTGTGCTTTGTCCCTGTCATCACGTCCACTGTAGTCATCTTCCCTTCCAAAGACCATATCAAAAGGGTCTTTTCGCAGATATCCAAAGCATGTCTCAAATGGTGAACGATGCATAGATGAGTGCACTACTCGATTTTAGGAATGTTGCACATATGGAAGATGCTCATCCCACAACCATAGGATGTTTCCCACAATAGCCTTGCAACAAGTGTACCATGGTGTGGTTGATAAACTCTATCTACCCATTAGTCTATGGATGCAATGTCGTGCTTTTTTTCAACTTGGTGTCCATCATCTTCCACAAGCTGGTCCCAAACTCTCCGAGAAAGCGAGAGTCCCGATCTGACACAATCTATGTGCGCAACTCAAAATGGACCCAAACATGCTGAAAGAAAATATGATCAGTCTATTCTACAGTGATATGCTTTTTACAAGGCATTAAAATACACATATTACTAAAACAGTCAACAACGACATACAAATAGTCATGACTCTTTCTAGACAAAGGAAAACCTCCTACAAAATCCATCGACACACTTTCCCATGGACGACTTGGAATAGGGAATGGTGTGTAGAGCCCAAGTTTTCTATTAGAGGGCTTTGAAGTAAAACACATCACACATCCCTTTACATAGTGAGTCACAATGTTCTTCATATAAGGCAAAAAACAAAATATTTATACATGACACAATGTTTTTTCAACACTAAAATGCTAGATACAAGGGAGTTGTGGGCCTCCTGGATTACATGTACCCTTTCTCCTGTAGGTATGCACAATTTGCCAAGGTGATACAATACTTTCCCTTGCAAGTGATAATTGTCCACCTATGAACCATAGGTTACTTTTACATAAATCTCCTTAAAGTCATCATCGTTAGCATATTGTTCAACATAACTTTCAAAAGATAACGAAGGATTATGCAAAATAATAGAAGCAGAAATAGGAGGGTGAGATAACATATCATCCAGTTTGTTGCCAGTTCCCTTCTTATACTTCATTACCAGATGAAACTGCTGAAGAAAACCCATCCACCTAAAATGACGAGATTGTTGCAACTTGGTTTGTAACTAAAGATACTACAAGGGTTGATGATCCATATGGATGATGGTCTCCTTGCCGATCAGGTAGTGTTTCCACTTTTTCACACTCTAGACCAAGGCATATAATTCCTTGTCATAAGTGGGATAGTTTATCATAGCCTGAGAGAACTTCTCTAAATGGTAACATATAAACTTGTTTTTTTGCATCAGTACAACTCCCATGGCATATATGTTGGCGTATATCTTGATCTCGAATGGCTGTTGGAGATCTGGTAAGCCCAAGATCAGTGTGGTGCTGATCTTTTCTTTCAATGTTTCGAAGGACTTCTTCTACTTTCCTCCACATTGAAAGACTTGCTTTACACTTGTCAATGCATGTAAAGGTGTTGCAATAATAGAGAATTTGGAAATAAATCCTCTCCAGTACTGTACTGCACCCAAAAATCTGTGAACCTCGGTTACACTAGTAGGCTTAGGCCAATTTACAATTGCTTTAACTTTAGAATGATCAATTTTTAGCTGGCCATGACCAACAATATGACCTAGGTAAACCAAAGAGGCTTTCCTAGACTCACACTTTGACAATTTTACATAGAGCTTTTCGTTTTTCAATACATCAAGCACTTTCTTTACATGACATGCATGTTCATTCCAACTTTTACTAAAGATAATAATATTGTCTAGATATACGAGAACAAATTCATCAATGAAAGGCCTAGAGAGATCATTCATGGCCCTCATGAAAGTGGTTGGAGCATTGCAAAGTCCAAATGGCATCACCATCCATTTGAAAAACCCATGTTTGGTCTTGAAGGTGGTTTTCCACACATCCTACTCTGTAATTCAGACTTTGTGATAACCACTACGCACATCCAATTTGGTGAAATAGATAGCATTCTTTAACTGATATAATAAAACGTCAATGCGGGGAAGAAGGTAACGATTTTTCACCATGATTTTGTTTAGTGCTTGATAATCGACACACATCCTCCATGTTCCATCTTTCTTCAGCACTAAGACAATCGTTGAGCCACATGGCGAAGTGCTCGGTCTGATGACCCCTTGGTTTAGTAGTTCCTACACTTGCTTTTTGATCTCCTCCATCTCAATGGTCGACATCCTGTACATGCCAATATTTGGTAAAGGAGCATCATGCTGCAAATGGATCTCATGTTGGATGTTAGGGTCCCACCCTAAACCCCTTATTCATGTCATGGGATCACGTCATAGTCAAGAGTCAATAAAGCCCATATTAATATTTGTAAGTGGTTAACCCGCAATTAATGAAGGGACCACAGTTAGTTGCAAATGGGCGGTAGTATTAAATAAGGGTAAATGGGCGGTAGTATTAGATAGATGGTATTAATAAAACCCACGGTATTGACCCGTGGTATTGCATGTATGAGTCATATATAAAGGATAGAGACTCCCTGCGAGGAGTATCGTGTCTTGTTTGTAATCGAGCTCTGCTCTATTGGAGGTTGCCCCCTCGAAGAGGCCTGTGAACATTTCTCTCTGAGTAATAAAATCATTGCTATTCTGTGTTCTGGGTATATTTTCTTCGCATATTCTGTGTTCTGGGTATTTTTCTCGCATATTCTCTGTTTGGTATTGCTTTGCAGGTTAAGAAGCATAACATTGGATTTCCCTCTTCGGAGGTAATCCCCTTGGTTCCTAAAACATCTCATCATAATAAGAAATTAATTCACACAATTCCTTTTTATCTACATGATCATAACCCGGGAAAGCATCGGATAATTCTGCATCTTTTCCCCTTACAACCATAAGCATGCAACCCTTGCTAGAATTCACCAACCTCTTCATTTGTCCTACACATATAAGGCTGGCATTGATTTTAGTTTGATGAACCCTTACAATATATTCTACCCCATATTTTGTGATTTGGTATTTGTTTTCATGACAGAAGAAGATTGCCTTTCTATCATATAGATATGGACTCCCTAACACCATGCCACAGATATCCAATGGTATCACATCAAGTTTTACCTCATCCACTAACATAGAAGTGATCATAAATTTAACCTTATACTGCTTAGTTACATTCAATTTTTCCATATCATTTATCCATCCAAGTGGGTAAGGTTTTTGATGTGGTTTGGTTTCCAAGCCTAGTTGCTTTACCAAGGAATTTGAAATTAAGTTTTCTTGGGATTTGGTATCAAATAGAGTTTCCACTTTTGTATGATTTATGATAACTCTAATATCAAATAGCTCAATTCTCTTTCATTCATTAGGAAGAGACTCATCTATTGAACTAGTGCCTTCATGTGATTTAGAATTAACATGAGGTGTAAGGGTACCTTTTATTCCTACTGCTGTGACCAATGCTCCATCTCTGAATCGGATCCAAGGTCTTGCTGCGCAGTTGCCACTATCTTTTGCTTGCCTTTTCCTCCATAATTCTTTGGTCTCTTTTCTGGGTACAGTTTCCAATAATGATCATCGTCATGACCTTCTTTTATGCAGTGAGTGTAATAAGGTCTTTCTCCTTCATCTTTCTTGGTTTGCCAATTGGAGGTTTGAAAGGTGGTTTCTTGAAATGATCATCTCTTTCATTTTTTGCCTCTGTTCTCAAGATGAATTGCCTTTACACTGGCAGAGTCAATAGTAGTTGGTTCAAACAATAATAATGAATGTCTAAGGTAATATGTAATGATCCAATATACTTAGTTACTACTTCAGTTGATTCAAGTGCAATTCACAAATTAAGTGCCCGTCTTCTAAATTCCTCTATAAATATTTGAACATCCTGACCTCTACCTTCCCTTAAGTATTTCTAATCCATTAAGGCTTTTTGTTTATAACCCAAGGGATAAAATTGTTCGTTGAATGTAGAAATGAAACTAGGCCATGAGGAAATAAGATTACCCACACTCTCACTGCTTCGAAATTTTCTCTCCCACTAGACAAGAGTGGTGCTACTCAACTGGAGAGAGGCCAGCTGAATCTTTGCCTTTTCCTCTTCGATCTACTGAATCCTACAGTAGATTTCAATCTACCTAATCCAGTTATTAAGCTTTTCTGCATTATTTTCATTGTTAGACATGGGAAGATCAAATTTGAAATCTAATTTAAAGAAAGTTTTCTTAGATGCATCCCTTGAATTTCTATGATGATGGTGATGAGAGGAAGAAGAACTTTCACTCATGGAAGGAAAATGAGGGGGTTCTTCTCCACCATTTCTATGCACTGAAGCTTGTTCTTCTAGATTTCTCTCTTCTGCTTTCTCCAGCCTTGAAAGCAACTGACTGACATTCTTTGCCATTGTGTATAAGGTTTTGCGGACATTTCGCTCCTCTTCATGATGAGCCTCTTCATCTGCCATGTTTCTCTTTTGATGTGCACTCCCCACTTCGGGATCGAAAGACTTTAGTTTTCCTTCGCCTCTTCGAAGCCTGCTTCTTGTTAGCATACAAACATGCAATTCACATCTAAAAAGACCTGCTATGATACCACTTGATCCAAAATATTTTTCTTATAGATGTGTTAAAGAATTACATGCATAAATTGTAGTTTAACATAGAAAACTTAATGTGCACATGAGAGAAGAGGAGAAACACATAAAGCATGAAAGAAGACAACAAGACTTGATAATGGAGTTTGTTCGACTTGGGCTATGTCTTCGGGCCCTGCTCGATCAATGGGGAGATCTTCATTCATTAATTGGCATGAGGAAGAAGCATACAAGCATCAGTTACAAAAAAGGAGTTTTATACCTCCATACTAAAAAATGGCCAAAAAATGCAGAACTCTGATGGAGAAATGGACAACGCCATTGCGTTCATGGCATCGCAAAATGCTGAAACCATATAAAATTTTTCAAAATATAACAAAGTGAAATTTTAGCCCTCCTATGTGCCTCCTTTGCCTGGGTGCATTGATGAATGGCATTTAAATTAAAAATGTGGTGGTGGATTTCTCAATAAGTTAGTTGGCTGAATTGGTTTGAGCTCAGTTTGTTACAGAGGAGGTTGGGTGGTCAAATCTTGCCTCCTCCTTTTTTTACATGATGAAAACCTTTAATGGGGAGGGAGGTTGGGCTGGGCCCACCTTGGGAGGCTAGCCCACCTCACCTGTCCCTTCTCCATGGCCTGTATCCCTCCTGTAATGGCATTTGGTTTGTTTTTGGGCATGGTTGGGTTCATGCCCTAAGGGCTAGCCCACCACTTGCTATATATTGAAGAATGCCATGGTGTGGGTTGTGGGGTGGCGGGCTCATGGCCACCCACCCCGCTTATTTCCTGTTCATTCTGTGGGAGGGGCCAGGGGTCATGGCCCACCCCTCCATAAATATATGTTGAGGTTTTGGTATCCATTGGGGTGGTGGGGTTGGTGGCCTACCACCCTCCTTTATTTATATATTTTTTTGTGTTTTTTTTAAACAAACTGTGTGATTTTGAAAATTCAGTTTTTGGCTGAAGGATTCATTTTAACGATGCAACAAATTTGCCTGGAATCCGGCCAAATTTGGCCGGATTCCATCTGCCAAAACAATTCCAAATTGTTCCTTCATTAATCTTGCCTAGTCATCAAAAAGTCAACCCAACTTTGACTGCCTCTATCTCCTTCATCTGGATTCGGATTGGAGTTCCGTTGACACCATTGGAATCAAGGAAACAAGAACTTTGATATGATGTCAAGTTCATTGTCTTTCCACCACTTTGAATTTCGAGCTTTTTCCATGCCACTAGTGTTTGGAGATCCACCTAGATCAGTATGGGTTTTAAAATGAGAGTGGGTGGTTTACAAGTGATTACAATAGAATAATGAAAACTTCAATGACCTATTCTATCATGCAAATCTCTAGCTAACTTAATCTAATATAAACCTGGGTATTTTTGTGTAATAAGTGATCTACAGAGATATCTGCTTGACATGTGATAATAAAGATCAATCACACATCAACAGAGATGATAACGTGTAAAGATAATTTCTTTGACTAAATAGTTAGTCAAAGAAATGTATAAATTGTATCGCATATGTGATGATTGATATATATATATATATATATTAATATATATATTATATATATATATATATATATATATTTATATATATACACGAAGTACATAATCTCAATAGGCATCATACATGGTGTAATTAATGCTTACCAAGGAAAAACACAACTCATATACGATTCATGAAAATAAAGTGTTGTCACTATTAAACAAAAACACAACTAATCATATAAGATAGAAGTAACATATATGTGATGTTCTGCTCATTTGACTAATGACATAGATAAACTCCTTTCTTCAGATCAAATTATCTTCCAAGTATAAAAAAGTGCATCAACAAATTAAATTAGTCTAATATTTAAAAGAAACGATCATGTTCCATAATTTCACCAAAGCATTCACAAAATTACAATAGTGCATTCTTTGAAAATGTTTTTGATAAAATTATGGACCCTTCTCTAAATGCATGAGAAGGGTATAAATACTATTCTAACTAATGTTCAAAAGTAGATTATACAAAAATTTGAGGAGGTTTCAAACAACCTTCCTCCTAACTAGTTAACTAACTCTAAAAATAAAAAGTGACTTGATGAGCAGAGGCTATGATGATGATTTGTTGTCTTTCAGCTTGTCCTTCAAATCACATATATCAGCCATTGGTTTGACTTGAGGAGGTGCCCCAAACTGTGTTTTGACCTGTCCTGTGAAAATTTCATTTGTGAGAGGTGGCAACATCCATTGAGTTGAATGGAGAGAGTAGTTAAGTGTCATGATTTCACTGTGTGGCTTGACGAGGTATTGCCAATACGACTCCTAATCAATCTTTGCTAATTTTGCGATTGCTTCCCTTTGAGTTTTCGCTCTTTCCTTCCATCTATTATTCAATTCATTTAGATTGGGAAATTCTTTCAGGTTGTTGGCTTGTTGGAGCTTGACCTAGGTTCATAAGTGATTTATCCAAACAAATCCCGAAACTACTGGCCCTTTCAGCAACAGTTCACAGTGTGCAGATTGAGGTCTCACCAGAGATAGTATGGGTGGGTGCTAGAACCAGGTTTCTGTACCCTAGGGATGCCTTGATGGAATCTAAGAAGTTCATGAATCGAACCTGTGCGCTTTTGCTACTTTGTGCAACTGTTTGTCCTTCACAGCTTGTGCAACTTCTTCCACGTAGCTCGGTAAAGAGCACAAAGAGGCATTGTTCTAGATCCTTTACCCTTACTGTGCTATTATTATAGATCTTAACTTAATTGTGTGGGCCCAATATTCTCATTAATCATTCAACATTCATAACAAGTGCGCGTAATCATAAACTGCAAAGAGATGCATAAAATTAACAGAATCATAGACACAATATTTCAAAATCAACTTAACTTTTATTAATTCTATGTCCAAGTACAATCCCAACTCCACCCTACACACTCAGCTGTAGGGGTCTGCATACATAGTTGCAGACTCTACTAGGCCTCCACGTACTCAGCTACTTAGCCTCTACCTATCACTATGACCCAATACCTTCAGATCTACTTCTAGCTTCTACTCATTCCTTTGTATCACTCTATTATTTGCCCAAAACTTAGACTTACTTTAAACTTAGAGCCTCGCTCTATTTATACAATCCCATGGTTCGTGGACCTTGGGTAGCCCGACACACTTTACATTAAATTACATTATCTTAGGGTGGACAACCCTAGACTCTTGTGCTCCACGCCCTCATTTCACAGAGTCTTTACATTACATTTGACCAAAATTTGGGCTTCAAGCCCCAAAAACTTTCTATAGGGGGATCCTCTACCCAATAGGCCCCCAAAAAAATCATCGTGACTCGTCCCAAGTCACTCAGCTAGTGGGTGATCTTCGCATGGAGTCCATCCAACAGTTTCTGTGCTTCACGTAATTCTGCAACATATTCTTCCACTGTTCGCTGCAGCGCGACTGGTTGAACATCTTCCTCCATTTCTTTAACTAGTTCAATTTCTTCTACAAAGACCTGGAGATCCTCCCTCTCATCATTTGTCTCAAGATTAATTGTCTTTCCCTTATCTTCCATAGAAAACTTACGAAACTGTGGGTTCCGCGGAGACGTACGGACCGGTCTTGCTACCTGTGGGTCCTTTTTGGGCCTCGGCGTCAAGGGTGCTTTTGGAATTTCCACCGCATCCCCCACCGGTAACATAGGGCTCGGCGCAGCTCCCTTGGCTATCGACATCACTCTGTTCAGAAGGTCTTGCATCTCTTTCGTCAATGTTTCAAACACTGAACTTGCTTTTAAAGCCTCTAAAGGTGTAAGGTCCATACCCAATTGATAACACACAAACTGAATTCTCAAGATGCCAAGGGATGTTTGGTGGATGACCATCTATGATTTATAGGCCTACCAGAATTCAAAGTCGACCATTTCCCCCTTCGTTGGCTCACTAATGTGATATTGGCAGTAGATCGTTCCAAATCTAGTTCTAACTCTGTGTCTTAATTTCCCGCTGACTGCTCCTCGTTGTCTTAAATGGGATACCTTGTCATGAACAGTGACCCCAGCGGTCACTTCCTGGTCTATCCATGCGGCAACGCAACATCCCATGCATGGGCACGATCCTTGTGACTTACTGACCTTGTGCGTAGTCCCCCTATCGCGCTGCTCCCATACAGACTCTTTTATAGTTCTGCGCTCTCTTCCAACTGCTTGGAGCGATGAGACTGTGTTTCCTATGGATAGTCAGGTGGTCACACTACCTGTGCGAGGCTTCCCTGCACCTTCTAGCCTAGTCCATAGGCACCCCTCAATTACCCTCACGTTAGTCAGGTCTTCACATTCTTCCTTATACAGTTCGCTCCCTTGGTTCCTTAGTCTAGTGAGGTGTGGCCATAGCCATGGTATCAGAGCCACAAATCCTTCTAATGCAGTAGTATGGCTACCTCCCTCTTGTCCTGTCGTACTTATTTCCTCAAATAAACTTTCCTTTATGATTTTGGTTTTCAGTTTGTTGATTTCTTTGTCCAGGATCCCGCTTTTCTTCCTCAGCCATACTCAATTTTCTTCAAATTCACGAATTTTGAAGTGCCCTCACTGAATGGTTTCCTGTAACTGCATATAGTCGACTTCATGTGGCAGCATAATTCCTTTGTCCTGGTCCATAAAAATTGTTCCAATTATGTGAGGATTCCTTCCTCCCAAACCTATGCCCTCGACTCTTCCCGTCATCTTTAAGATCATCTCCACGCTCAGATTCTTGTCCAAGGCCTTAGAGGCCCATTGAACCACTAGTACGCGGTAGTCCCAATCAGTCTGTCTAGCTTGGTGAACCTTGTTTAGGATCCCGCATACCTTCTTAAATGCTTCTAAGTGGAATGTTTGTGGTGTGCGTTTCTTTTCCTACTGTAGCGACTGGTTCTGATTGCCCATCCTTAGTCTAGGGTGTGCTAGCGTCGACTGCATAGCCCAAGTCTGCACCCATTAACACAGTTGAGTGTGCAAGCTTCTCTTTCTGGGTTGTCCAATTCTCATTTGATGTTGGGGGCTTCCAAACCATCTACGCTAATTTACCATGATCTCCTGATGTGTAATCCCCCTTTGTGTAGTTGTTGCACATAGTGCCCCTTCCAGTGCAACATACCATTGTTGTTCCAGTACTGCGTGTAGGTTTTAACCTCGTACAAAAATTAACTGCATACGAATTCTAAATCACAGGAAAAATAAAAATGCGAGAGCATAACACATAAAACACATATACACAGAGATTTCCCACTAGATCCCAAAACTGGGACTACCATCTGGATTTTTCATTATGTTCATTTCAATGTTACAATACATATTTATACATGTCGAAGCATCCAGTACCATGGACCAAAAACCATCGCGTCCAAAACCATGGACCGAAAACCATAGGTAGGTTCGCCAACCTAATATAGGGTCCAAAAAAAAAAAAAATCCTCGGGCGCTGCCTCGGACCCCATAGAGGGGGGCTACCCGCCCCCCTCTAACCCCTTGGTTCACTACGTAGGTTAGTTGTGGAAAGAATATAACATAGCTCAACAATATCCCACTTGTTGTTTTCTTTCCACAAGGGACCACAAGAGAGCTTAGTCATTTTTCCAGCGCTGAAATGGCCATTGTTTCTCTACACTAAGAGAACTTCTCAGAGCTCATAGATTTTGTCAATGCATCTATAGTATTCTTCAAAGTGTCCACCTTACCAACAACACCTTTTTGTCTTCTATCATATCCCTCACAAAGTGATACTAAACATCAATGTGCTTTGTCTTTGAATGATAAGCAAGGTTCTTTGCCAAGAAAATTGCACTTTGGTTGTCA